>BDUI01012465.1:24644-38918 GCA_002335545.1 Apodemus speciosus
GGAGGAGCAGGAGGAGGAGCAGGAGGAGGAGGAGGAGGAGGAGGAGGAGAAGAAGAAGAAGAAGAAGAAGAAGAAGAAGAAGAAGAAGAGAGAGAGAGAGAGAGAGAGAGAGAGAGAAAGAAAGAAAGAAAGAAAGAAAGAAAGAAAGAAAGAAAGAAAGAAAGAAAGAAAAAGAATTTATAGTAACATTTAGGTTTTTAATATTATTCAGCAGAGTAGTTGCTTGGTATTTGAAAGAAAATGAAGAACCCTCATTTGCTGTTCTTTGAAATGCAAGTTTTTGCAGCCTCTCTCTTAATCAGTATGGAGGATTCTCAAAATATTTATAAATAAATCTACTATAAAATCCTGATATACCAATCTTTGACATATGCTTGAAAGACTCCCCATCTTACTTCACAGATGCTTAGTAATCAAAGTTCAAGGTCCTCTTATTCAGAATATCCAGAAAATTGATACAATTTAAATATCATTTAACAGATGATTTGATAGTGAAAATGTAGGTGCATATACACTACTGAGTAGTATTCATCTATAAAGAAAAATAAAATAAAATTTACAAGAAAGTGGATAGACCTAGAATGACTCAACCAGACCCATAAAGAAACATACTGTATGCTTTCTCTTATCTGAAGTTTCTAGATCCAAATCTTGAGCTGAGAGTATACATAATTGAGTAACCTCAGAAACATAACAAGCATAAGGGACAACAGTTGAGAGGACGGGGGGGGGGTTTGAAGAGAAAATAGAAAGACACAAGTGATATGAAATGAGAAACCAGAAATAAGGACAGAAGTCCAACTGAGGAATGAGGCAAGTCAATACAGTCAGAAAAGAACAGAAAAGAGAGAGGCAAGTAACAGCAAAATTGTTTGACAAAGACTAAATGGATCATATTAATTTTTATTGGATATTATCATTATTTACATTTCAAATGTTATCTCTTTTCCCAGTTTCCTCCTCTAAACTCCCTATCAGGTTCCCTTTTCCATGCTTCTATGAGGGTGTTCCCCTCATAGAAAATTATTTGTTTAGCTCTGTATCCCATTGTTAATAGGAATATTTGATTCTCTGGAGTCTTACTTCTTGAGTTCTTTGTATATATTGGATATTAGCTCTCTATTGGATATAAGATTGATAAAAACATTTTCCTAATCTGTTGGTTGCCATTTGGCTTATATTCTTTAAAACCTACTTTAATAAGTGTACTTAAATGCTTTAACCTATCTTTTAGTCCACTGTGTAGCAGTAGTAGAGGTAAGTGAATGTTAGTAGGGCACAGGAGGATATGGGCCTGTTTAGAAATAATTCTTTAGAGGGAATATTCTTGTTAGGATATCAACAGTTCAGTTCACATCAATCAGTAGTGGTAGGGTAGCTTGGTTCACTAGCAAACACCATTCACATATCAGCAAAGGCCGTTCTATCCAGAAGAAACTGACTCTCTGCCAATGTGCCTGAGTCCACAGAAGCAGCTAGAGGCCTCAGAATACTCCCAGATGTTCTTGTGTTTTTCTCTACGAAGTCACAACAAAGAGTGGCAAGTTGAACAAATAGAACATAGCATCATCATCAGTGAAGACTAGCATCAGCAAAGTACAATGATGACTAGAAAAGGGTGGGAAAACAAACCAATACCGGACAGCATCGTTTGCTGTCTCTTCAGTTACATTTATATCTTTTCCAAACATCCTGTGTTCTCTTCACCATCCAGGTTAGCAAAACATCAAATGTTCTTTTTCTAGACTGCTTCTGGGAAAAAATACCATGTTTTCCTTTTCAACAAAACATCCTCCCATATACCTGCTATCCTCTCACAATACAGTTTCCAGGAATAAAAGGACACAACTGAGTTTCCAAAGAAACCAGAAATTTCCACTTCAATAATGTGTGTGTATGTGTGTGTGTGTGTGTGTGTGTGTGTGTGTGTGTGTGTGTGTGTGTGTGTGTGTGTGTGTTAATGTTATTTGGGTAGCAATACTCCCCACAAGAACCACAAACTAACAAATTTCAAATATGAGGCATAAGGAACTGCCTTTCAAGTGGTTTGTCAAGGTAGTCCAAGTAATTTCTAAAATAATATCTACTATCAACATAATCATTAGCTGTTTCTCAGTGGCTAACATAGTCATTGGTTGTCTTTTGGGGTTTGATGATAGGCCCTTATTTCATCAATCTAATTGTACTTTTGACTCAGTCAGCACAAGGGGAATCATGATTGGTACTGGGTACCTAGCCAGCTTCTCTAGGCCAGTGAGGTCATGAACTTCAGAATAGAATTTATTGTTGCCCCTTTGCTAAAACACCATAATTGTTTTCTACATTCAAAATCTTACCCACAGAGAAGTGTAACTACCACTCCTCATGAGAGAAGTTTCTATTTACATCAAGTAGAGACTATTACAGAAAACCAGAATGGGTTTCTTCTACAGAGAACAACTGATGTGAAATTCCAGCCTCAATTGATATTTTTGACTCTACAGATGGTGCATCTATAACTCAGGGCCTATGATGAAAGAGAAAGGAAGGAAGAGTATAAGAACCAGAATACAGACAGCAGTCTTCCATGAAATATTCTCTCCTATTAATGTCGGCACACAAAATAGAACAGAACAATGTCAATATTGATGGATATACTATCGTCRAAGAGGTAAAATTTCACTAGGTCTCACCCCTGTGCAAAGGAGTTTGGGCAACCAGCAATGTAAGGGAGACATTTTGCCTCTCCAATGATGAATACCCATTAATTATTTATAATACAGAATTGATAAGCCATGAAGCTAAATGGACAGTCAGCAAACTAAGCTCAGACTCAGAAAATTGTATTTATACATTTATTGTGTAATATATACATACATGTGTGTAGATGATGAGGGTGGAAATTGCATCACTGAAGTAAAATATTGATGAGATCAGCCCAGCAATGGTAATCTCAATAGTCAACTTTACTGCATCTGTATTCAACTAGAACCCACACAGACTATTTTGTTGCCATCCCATATTTGAACTCTACTATACTTCACTTCTGTAATTGAAATATTTGGGGCTAATAAGGTGGCTAAGTAGGTAAAGGTACTCCTTCCAAACTAAACAACCTCAGTTTGATTAACAAGAACTGCATAGTGGAATGATAGAATTGAAATGTAGAAGTGGTAAGGGGGATGTGGGGTGTGGTTATTCTCTTTGGGATGGAGATGTGGGGAGGAAGTATAGAATGTAGAACAGAGGATGGACAAGGATGAGGATAAAGTCTGGACTGCAAAAAAAGATTAAAGAATAATAATAGTAATAAAAGATAAAATACATTGTATATTATACATTGCCAAAATCTCTGGTGAGCATAGAGAGTGATAGATTGACATTTTGTTGTTGAATATTCCTTCATTGATTATATTGTGCTCTAGCAACCCTGCAAGTGGTTGTTGTTATATATTTGTGTTCTACATGCTGACAGACATATTCTTTATTTTTAACTTAAGATTAAGTGAACTGCTTTAGAGTTGAGAAGAGATGACAACTTTACATAGATTCAGGCTTTTCAAAAGATAGAAGCTTATGATGTAATGATTCAGTCTCACTGAATTACTAAGGTAAATATGAATGAATCCTAGTAGACAAGGCCTGAAACCTTAATTGCAACTTTGTGAGATTGCCTATAAGTCTTTATTGAAAATGGAACAAGATGTGTAGAAGGAACTACTGTATATCCAAATATACCATAAAACTTTGTATGTACAAAAGAATCAATAAAGTTTTTCTCATTGTTTCATATTTATAAAGGGACAAATCTAAATTTTAATAAAACCTTCATGCTATTCTTCAAAATAAAAGTGTTTCTCAGACTTCCACATTATGCACCCTTATACATATGCATGTGCACACACACAAACACAAGCACAAACACACACACAAGTGCATGCATACACACATGCATTGCACACACATGTGCACACACACATGCACACACATACATTCACACACATACATACATGCACACACTGTAAATACAATGTTCATGTGTGTATATATTGACCCACCACTGTTCACACCACTGTTGAATCCTAAAGTCACTTTCTCTACTAGTAGGCCATTGTATGGATCAGTTCACCCTAGATGGTCAGTTAGTAGATGAAGTCTCATTTAAAGAAGTAGGCCACTTTCYTTGCTATTATGTTGAATATCTTTTCCTGGCCTATTCCATGTCTCTATATCTCTGTCTCTCTGTCTCTCTTCCTCTCTGTCTCTGTCTCTGTCTTTCTCTCTTTCTCTTATRAACAAATTTAACATAAACAGCTGAGCTCTATAATGCCCATTCCAGAACTAATGTAATCAAATGACTGAATCCTCTGACTCTAGAGCTCAGAATATATTTTACCTCCTTTAAGTTGGGTTTTGCCCTCATACTTCACAATAAAAGAATCACAATTTATTTTCATATTTTCCTATTGATATAATATGATTATTTTCACTAAAATAATAAATAACATGTTCCAGCCAATAATATATATACTYTATATGATGATAGCTCAGTAATAACCCTGTTGTGTAGCAGTTTTGTCTATGATTACAGCTTCCTGTCTTAGAGACACAGAAGGTTATATAGGAGATGAAAAACCAAGATAGTTTAAACAGGATGTTAAAAGGGAAGTGAAAATTAGGATGATTTAGTGGAAAGCTTTTGTTTAAAAAGTAGGGAAAATATATCCAGTATATATTGTATTATAAAAGCTCTATTTTATGCATTTTTTAATTTATTTTTCTTTCATATAAAAATCTCTTTTCAAAAAAACATGTTTTTTTAAATATGGCATTCCCAGTTATCTTATTTCTCTCTCTTTGCCTAAAGCTATTCCTGCTATAGTACTGTTTCTGCCTTCTTGCTGCCATGTAATTCTAAATCAGTGGTTCTCAACCTTTCTAATACCACAAGTCCCTCAGTGTGTGATGACACCCAATGATAAAGTTATTTCTGTGGCTACTTTAAAACTGTAATTATGGTAATGTTATGATTCTTAATGTACATATCTGATATGCATATGGCTTTAGGTGATCCCTATAAAATGGTAGTTTGATTCCCAAGAGGGTCATGACCAATAAGTTAAGAACCACTTGTCTAAACTCTATTACCCTCTGGAACAGTGACCCTAAAATTAAATGTTTTCTTTTATGAGTTTTCTAGTCATGATGTTTTATAACAGCAATAAAAATCAAGACAGAAATAAAAAGGAGGTAAAATTGTGGTGGATGATATTATGTTGACAAGTCACTGTATGCTTTAAAGTTTAAAATTCCKGCATTTAAGAGAACTATAAACCATAATTGTACTTCCAAATGTTAAACTCTGTTAAGAATTGATTTTGTTATTTGGCTGGTCTTGTACAATTTTAACAAAACTTTTTTATGCAAGATAATAGGTCATGAGGTCAATAGCTGTTTGTGTTTCTGTAAAGAAAGGCATGATTTGCCTGACAGTATTCTCTGCTTGCAAAAGAACATAATATAACTTTGTGTTTGACTTTATATATTCCTGACTGATGTGGTTTAGAGTGACACTTTGGAATTCTAAGTCTTGAGTTTACACTTGGTGAAAGTATGTGAAAAAAAAGCCCATTTGTTAAAATTTAATAATGATCAGTCTGATGAATGGCTGAACCACTACACAAAATTATGTTATAATGTTATAAGAAAGTTGTAAGTCATCCCATCCTTCAGGGAAGCTGCTGTAGCTCAAGAGATAAACAAGTCATTGGTTTCAGGCAGTCCATGAAATAGGAAAGAATTATTAGATCCTTCCTTCAAGCTGTGAGAACAGCTGGGTGGCTTTCTCAGAGAACCTGAGAGGCTAAGAAGAGCTTAAGAACTGAGCAAGCTTGAAAAAATGTGCTATCACCTGTTGAGCTGCGTGACAATTATGTATTTCACTTCATGATTCCAGATATCATTAACCTTCACTTATACTACTGTGTACTTATGATTTTTTGTATTTGACTTATTTCTGCTCCCATTAGTAACCCATTTTCCATATTTCTACAAGTAACTCAAATAAAACGTATTGGTTCACTAAGCTTAACCATTGTGGTGCCTGTTCTTTGGCATATAGTAAGTCTCTTGTCTTGGATGAATGTACATTTGTTAATATCTCCCAAGGAACAGAATCATAAAGCAGACTCTGCCACGTACTGAAGACCTTGGGTACTTGTGCAAGCAAGCTAAAAATATTAGTTCCAATTAAGATTTAGTTGTTTCACATATTTTCTTACATTTTAGTACAGTACAGTATATTCTTATATACTTATATATTCTTATATTTTAGTACAGTATATTTCTGTATTCAACAGTAATATTAGGATTTAAGTTCCTGATATGCATTGTTTGTATTTATTTTAAAAGTAATGTTTGCCAACTTCAAATGTTTCTAAATTATTTTACTGATTATGTAATAAGCTCAAGCTCTTATGTCTCTAGACCTTCCTGTCTTTCTTCTAAAGAGAAATATCTAAAATATGTAGAAAAACAAATATTACTGGATGATATAATAACAGTATTTTCCTCTCCAGTATCATCCTAAGTGATCTACAAAGTCCAGTGATGGAAGGCTGTAAATAATTACATGGCAACATTCTGGGATGGAATCTACCTACCCACAGTACTCCTCAATCTCTTTTCTATATCTGCCTAACAATTCTTCTTAACATGACATTTGCCAAACTAACAGGTAATTGAAGATCATAGAATTACATATTTATAACAAACATATCATGAACACTCTATTGGAACTCAGTATATGAGAAAAGGGAACCATCCTAGATTCACAGAAAAACAGGAAAACTTTCAGAACAGAAATAGTTAACACTTTTTCTGAATTTTTCCTTGAATATATGAGAATGTTCAGAAACAAAAATCAGAATCTGTTAAATCTTACATTATCTGATACCCCTAAAGAGTAAGCAGCTATTTCTAGATCAAGCAAATGAGTCTAAGTTGTGACCTAAAACATCTTATCATCTACTTCTCTAGAGTGATGTTTATATAAATGGCTCACAAGACACACAGGTACATGGGTTTAATGGATTCTTGCAATATTACAAAGAGTCCAGAAGAATAGCTATTTCAATACAAAAATATTGGAGGTTACATGGAGAGGGCATTGAGCTTCCTGACCCTCTCAGAGTAATCTTTTCCTGCGGTACTTTTAGAAATTCAAAAATATGAAAGCATTCTTGTCCTTAAATTTTAAATAACTTTAAGCAGTCCTTTATTATGTAAGTGGAATGATTGATAGCACAAACAAAAGACTATTTTTTATGCTGAAGAACTGTGAGTTGTGAAATCAGGGCCAAAAAATTGAGGAAGTTTCAATCTCAGAAACAAGACTCAAACTTTCTGCTGAACATACCATGGCCAGAAGTCAACAAATAGTCACTGTATCAGAACAAATAAGTCTCCTGTATTCTAGGACACTGTGAAATATTATATACCCATCATCATGGTCAAGGAAAGGATCGAACATTGAAATATTGGAGCAAGTGTATTGAGCACCTCACACTGCTATTGAACTTTCAAATTTTTTCTTGTAGACTGGAAGAAAAGTCCTGAAATCATAGCATTTAGAAGCAGAATAGTTAATGGCTTACCCACTCTCCAGAATAAGTTCACGGCCACACTGAGCAATTTTGTGAGATCTTATTTCAACATTATTTAAAAGGAAGAAGGTCCTGATAATATAGCCCAGTGGTGGATTGTTTGCCTGGCATAGGTGAGGACGCATGGCTCCAGGTGCATAGGCAACAGAGGATGCCTTATTGGACATCAAAGGGAGGAGAGGCCCCTGGTCCTCGAAAGGCTTGATGCAGCAGTGTAGGGGAATACCAGGACAAGAAAGCAGGAGGATGTTGACCGGGGAACGGGAGGAGGGGTGATGGCTTATAGGACATTGGAGGGGGCAGTAAAGGGGAACTTGAAATGAAAATAAAGAATATATCTATTTTTTTTTTAATAAAAGAAGTTTCCAATGCACTGTTTCCTATCAAATGCCCCTTAACTCAGGATGTCTCTCCTCTCATTACCAATCTCAACCATATCATACCTTTGACCCCCCTGACCTGCTTATTTCACATCTGTCCCTGGCAAAAGTCAACCCATAAAATATAATCTATTTTCTCTTCCCAGGGGAGATCAATGTACCCGAGGTCAAAAGGTTTTAATACAGAATTCTGCAAGACACTCTAAGAAGAGTTGAGGAAAACACTCCTCAAATTATTTCACCAAATAGAAACAAAAAAAAAAATTGAGGCCACAGTTACACTGATAATCAAAATACTAAAAGACATAGGAAAGAAAAAGAATTATGAATAATTTTCCCTTATTAGGGAAGTTTACAGCAAGCCACATCAACCTAAATGAAAGAAACTTAAAGCAATTTCACTAAAGTCAATAAGGAAAAAATTATCTACTTTTTCTATACTTATTCAATATAGTACAGTCTTAGTTAAAGCAGTAAGACTATTGAAAGAAATCAGGAAAATTCAAATTAGAAAGGAAGAAGTCAAATTATCATTATTTGCTGATGTTATGATACTATTTACCAGTGATATTAAAAATTCCACTGGGAAATTCCTATAGCTGATAAACACTTTCAACAAAGCAGCTGTATAGAAAATCAACTCCAAAATCAGTAGCTGTCCTATGTACAAATGACGAATAGATGTAGAATGAAATTATGGTAAGAATAACTTTCCCAACAGTCTCATATAATTGAGACTATCTTAGAATAACTATCAAAATAAGTGAAAGATTTGTGTACTAACAACTTCAAATCTTTGAAGAAAGAAGTTGAAGATGATACCAGAAAAAGGAAAGATGCCGAGGTTTTACCTCTGGAAAGTATCAAGGTTATTCCTCAATTTTAACTCCCTGTTTCTCTTATCTTTCCTTTCATAGCTTTTCGTTAGAATTATCTGTTTTAACATTATTCAGGTGTCTTGTAAAAATAATAAACTTCAAATGTCTAAGAACTTTTCTATTTTCACAATTATATAGAAGCTGCTGTCTTTGGTAAATTAATAGGTATAAAATATTAATAGGGAGCATTAAATACAAATTATTTGACCCCAAATACTTCCTGCGACTTTACTTAATCAAAATAACTGCTGTATATTTCAAGGCAAAATTATTATCCTTCAAACGAGCATAGTATTTTGTTAAAGATTTCTGGTTTTTAATTTTTGAGTAAATAACTTTTCTTGAACAAAGAATATTCTCTTAAGTTATGCCAGTAACTGTGATGTAGATTACAAAATATTCAGACCCCATGTGATCCAGATGTAATGAAGTGCATCAAATTTAAGCTACATTATAACACACCACAGAATTCAATTTTTATAAAAGGTCTAACCAAATACTTAAAATAATCCTTAAGCTGTGTATCATTTTAACTTCCCTGTTTCTGTTCTCTTCTTTTTCACAAGGGTTTTCTATACGAATCTTTTCTTTCAGCTGCAACCAAACACTTAATTGCCTTTTCATGTGTATATTTTTACATCGCACTGGAAATTCCACAACACAGGGATAGAAGCAGCAGTAGTCTCAGAAAAACAAAGATGATGAGATTTGGACTGTTTTATTGTTGGAATAAAATACAGAAGATACTGGTAATGATTAAAGCACTTGATAGTTTTAAAAGGAATAAGAGAATATACAATTTTTTAGGTGACATTAGGTCTCAAAGGCAGAATGAATGGCCTATTTGACATCAAAATGGACATTGGTTGTCAGTGTCTCTCAGCATTGTATTTACATGTTGAAGAGTCCTAGTTACTTTCAGTACTTCTCTCCCAGTCCTCTACCCTCAAACTCTCTAACCCTTGAGATTCATTTCCCTTCCCTTCCTCCAGTTTCTCTGACCATTATAAAACCCAGCCATTTTGATTATACAGCTTGTTCGTCCTCTTGGTCTTTAGGATAGTTCCTGGTCTCTTGGCTCCTAGTTCTTCTTGCTCAAGTTGTGCCCACCTCAACTTGCATCTCAGGTCAATCTAGGCACTTCCAGATGCCTCTGGCTATGTTCTCCCACATATCTACAATAAACATTCGATTAGCCCATATTTAGGAACAGTTATGCCCTCATTTTGTTCCTTTCTTTTCTTCTTCTTTCTTTCTTTTTTTCTTCTTTTCTTTTTTTCATTTAACTGTTCCTGAAATCACAGAGGTGACAAAGCTGAGATCCCTTTCAAGAACCAGCCTAAAYGAGCCCAGCTGCTGATGTGGCTCTCAAAACGTCCATATGGACCATTCTTCTGCTGGCTTTGGCCACTTACCAACTTTGACTCCTATTGATAGAGTTCACCTCTTCAGCACTTTCTACCCATTTTCTCTCCTCATTAATCCACAAGTGTCTCTCTGTCTTACGCAGCCTGTTATGCCTCTGCAGATATTTCTTAGATCTCTTCTCTCTGGCCTGCTCCTGGGGCATCTCTCTGTATGCCTTCTTGTGGCCATTCTCTCTTTTTAAAAACACTTACCCATGTCCCTCTATCAAAACTCTCCCTTTACTTTTTCTTGTGCCTYCCAGGGCCTATACATTACAAGCATCAGAGCCTCTTAGAAGCTGCCAGTTAAATCTAGGAAGATTCGTGAAGCCATCATGGCCTGTGACCCTTTTCCTCCCCTTCCTCTCAGACCTGCCTGCTTTGTCTCTTCCTTAAGAATGTGTAAGCCTCTATACTGAAGGTTTCCCTCAGGCAGAAATCTTCGTCTTTTGACCCTTGTCCTAAATGGCTATACTGTTCTCTGTCTCTCAGCTCCCTGTTGAACCTTATGGAACACCTCCCTCTGGTGGAGCTGGTTTTGTTATCTACCCTTCCTCTCTGCTCTGTATAGTTATAAAAAGTCTTGCTTTCTTACTATRAAAGGTTTGGTCTCAGTATACCTCAGAGGCCAAATATGGCACACTTGATTTTTCCCTTATCTCAGATGGGAACAACTTCAGTTTCTGAGCAAATGATTCACAAATCTTTTATATCTAAGCTTTCTCTGATTTCTGCTTCCAAATTCTGTTGTGGCTAAAATTTTTCTACTTTCTTCTTAAAATCACTTATCTCTATGATTTCTTTGCTTGCTCTCAAAAAGTTTTATTAAAGTGATATAAACTACCTCAGAATTTGTAAGTTTTTAGATATGGTTAAACTTATGTAACAAAATTTAGCTTAAAACTTTTAATGAAAGGCTTGTAATTGAGATATATATCTCATATTTTATATTATAAATTATATATCACATAATATATAACATATGTAAATGTTATAGTTAATATATATATACATATAATGAGTAATCTTTATTTGATATATACATATATATATATTTACAACTCTGGTTTAGAATATTGTATACATTACTCTTTTTTATAAACTAATTTACTTAAAATAGATATTTAAAATAATAAAAGCATAAATGAAAGTACATGCAATGTAACTTTATCATCTTAAGATGGCCAGGTGTTATAAAGCAAGTGATTAAACTTCTTATTCCTAATAAGCTCTCTGATTAACTTAGGTGCCCATTTAACATCTCAAAATGGATATTGCTAATACCTGTTAAAGAGTCCTAGCTCCTCTCAGCACTTCTCTACAAGACCCCTACCCTTAAACACTCTAATGTTCTCAGATTAACCGAGTTTCCTATTTAACATATCAAACTTGCTTTGTGATAACTATTCTCAGTAATCATTGTATCTCATGGTATCTCATGGTAATGATTGGATAGAAATAAAAGATTTAATCTGCTTTTAGACCAAGGTGAACAGCAGGTCTTTAAAATATTTGGATTAAGATTGATTTTTTTTTTGGATGATAGAATCCTAAGGTTATAAAGATATAGTCATGTCAACAAAAAATATCTAAAGGCATATGTATAATTAGTTATGTCTTTGATAACTATATTTGGCACCAGGCTTCAAGAAAATTGAAATAAAAAACAGCATATGTTTAATAAGGTACAGAGAATAGTCTCTTTATGCTTTTAACCCAGAATCATTTTGGCAATCCTCATGATTTTGCTATGACTCAAAGGCATTAATCTAATGCCTTTTTTCTACAATGGGGATCTCAATACAGATTACAAGCAATAGTAATGCTAATATATCTAAAGTTTTATCTCTTTGTAAACTTAAACAATTCTAAACTTCAGGAAATCTTTGMTCCACATGTCACAGGTCAGAAACCTCAGAAACCCACTTGCCTCTGCCTCCCAAGTGCTGGGATTGAAGGTATACGCCACCACTACCTGATGGTCAAATGGACTTTAGATTCATACTCCTGTCAATTCACAGTCTATATTTTCCTGCCTATTGCCAACTCCTGAGAGTGAGATCTCTCAGTTTCTTAACTATGGGATTTGACTCCCCCAACAAGGACTGTGGCCCTGATTATTTCAAGTGTAAACCCAAGATAAAAACTTTCCCCAAACTTTCTTAACTTTACCTTCTGACCCTGGTCTTTTTCTGTCCCCCAAAAGTTCCAATCAACTGCAAAGTGCAAACTGGCCCAAATATGCAGACCTAGGTGTTTCTGACAGAATTTATGACTAGCCTGAACATCTTAGACTGTTCCAAAGTAGTTTGCACTTCTCTAGCCTCATATGGTCCTCCTGAACCTGGGCAGCTAACAGAACAGTCCTCCAGTCAGCGCTAGTCCCTTCTGTTCTTTGGCCATTAAACTTGCCTTCCTGGGCCCCAACCCAATTATAACAGTAATTATAGGTGAGATTACACCACCCTTTTAGCATCAACAGCAGTCCTAGTATTTTAGGTCTCAAACTCAGAGCAAATGGTTAACTGAAGTTCCTATTTAACATATCAACTCAGGCATTGGCTACCTATCTTCTCTGATCCCTATAAACCTATCATTTTTAATTATTTAACTAATTAATTTTTTTACACTTCATATTTTATTCCCCCATCCCTGTCCACTCTCCGACTGTTCCTCACTGCATACCTCCTCCGCAACCCCCAAAACCCCAGTCTCCACTTAGATGTCTGCACCCCCTGCCCCTYCTGAACTCTAAACTCCCTGGGGCCTCCAGTCTCTTGAGGGTTAGGTKCATCATCTCTGAATGAACATACAACCAGCAGTCCTCTTCTGTATGTGTGTTGGGGGCCTCATATCAGCTAGTATATGCTTCCTGCTTGGTGGTACAGTGTTTGAGAGATCTCTGAGGGCCAGATTGAGGCCTGCTCCTCCTACAGAATTCCCCTTCTCCTCTGTCAGYCACTCTGTCCATTTGTTGGGTGCAAATATCTGCATCCGACTCTTTCAGCTGCTAGTCGGTCTTTCTGAGTAGAGTCCTGCTAGGTTCCATTTTTTGAGAACTACATAGTCTGAGTAATAATGCCAGGCCTTGGCACCTCCCATTTTCAGCCTGTCACTGGACTTTCATTTCTTCAAGCTCCTCTCCATTTCCATCATACAGGAACAATCATGGGTCAGAGTTTTGATTGGGGGATGGCCTCCCCTGTCCCACATTTGATGCCCTGTCTTCCTGATGGAGGTRTGCTCTATGAGTTCCCTCTCCCTACTGTAAGGCATTTCATCTAAGGTCCCTCCCTTTGAGTCCTGAGCATCTTACCCCTCCCAGGCCTCTGGTTAATTCTGGAGGGACCCCCCAAACCTCCTATGTCCTCCTAAAGTTGCCTGTTTCCATACTTTCTACTAGACCTCAGGGCTTCAGTCCTTTTCCCTCACCAAAAACAGATCAGGTTCCTCTCCCCCTTCCTCTTCTTCCTCCCTCCCAGTACACTGTCCTGCCCAGGTCCCTTCCTCTCTCTCCACTTATGATTCATTTCTTCTCCCTCCCAAGTGGGACTGAGGCATCCTCACTTGGGCACTTCAGATTGTTGACCTTTTTATTTCTGTGGACTGTATCTTGGGTAGTCTGTACTTTTTTTTTGGCTAACATACACTTATTAGTGGGTACATACCATTCTTGTCCTTTTGGGTCTGAGTTACTTCACACAGGATGATATTTTCTAGTTCCATTCATTTGCCTGCAAAACTCAAGATGTCCTCATTCTTAATAGCTGAGTAATATTCCATTGTGTAAATGAACCACCTTTTCTGTGTCTATTCTTCTGGGTGAGACATCTAGGTTGTTTCTAGCTTCAGGCTATGACAAATAAGGCCACTATGAACATAGTGGAAAATGTACCCCTGTGGCATGGTGGGGTATGTTTTATGTATATTTCCAAGAGTGGTATAGCTGGGTCTTCAGGTAGATCTA
>BDUI01012465.1:41033-55218 GCA_002335545.1 Apodemus speciosus
TTTATTTATTTATTTATTTACTTGCTTACTTACTTATTTATTTATTTATTTTTAGTTGGGAGGTTTTTTAATGATTTCTTCTATTTCCTTATGCGATATGGGCCTATTTAGATAGTCTACCTGCTCTTGATTTAACTTTGGTATGTGGTATATGTCTAGAAAAACATCCATTTCTTCTGGATTTTCCAGTTTTGTTGAGTATAGGCTTTTATACTGGAATCTGATCATTTTTTGAATTTCCTCCTTTTGTTATGTCTCCCTTTTGATTTCTAATTTTGTTATTTTGGATACTGCTTCTCAACCCTTTAGTTAGTTTGGCTATGGGTTTATCTATCTTGTTGATTCTCTCAAAGAACCAGCATCTGGTTTTGTTGATTCTTTGTATTGTTTTCTTCATTTCTATTGGGTTGATTTCTGTTCTGAGTTTGACTATTTCCTTCTACTCCTCTTGGGTAAGTTTGCTTTATTTGCTCTACAGCTCTCAGATGTGCTGTTAAGTTGTTAGTGTAAGATCTCTCTAGTTTCTTTACCTGAGCACTAAGTGCTGTGAACTTTCTTCTTAGTACAGCTTTCATTGTGTCCTAGAAGTTTGTGTGTGATGTGTAAATGTTTTCATTAATCTCCAGAAAGTTTTTACTTTCTTTATTTCTTTCCTGACCAAATTATCATTGAGTAAAGAGATGTTTAGTTTCCATGTGTATATGACCTTTTGCAGATTTTGCAGTTATTGAAGACCAGCCTTAGGCCATGGTGATATGATAAGATGCATGGTATTTCAATCTTCTTGTATTGGTTGAGGGTTGTTTTGTGACCAGTTATGCAGCCAATTTTGGAGAAGGTACCATGAGGTGCTGAGAAGGTGTATTCTTTTGCTTTAGGGTGTCTTCATTGGAGCAGACCAGCCAAGATTCAGCCCCAGCAGAAAGGAGTAGGCATCAGAATGGTTGGAAAGGCTAAACCAATCATTTTAATTATGTTTTGTTGTTGTTGTTGTTGTTGTTATTCCCTGTGTCTCCTGGTTCCCCTCTCTTCCTCCCCTGTTTTCTCTTTCCCCTGTCACCTCTCTTGGGCCAGGTAAATCTAAGCAGTCCTAGATGCCTCTGGCTGGTTTCTTGTGATAGGAGAATTCATGCCCTCATTTACTTTTCATTCAGATGAGTTTGTAAGTGGCTCTGGCAAGAGTGGGAAAACCAGGTGAATATAAAATGCATAGGATAATATTATGTTAAAACTAACATATTCAGCAAAATACAAAAATGCGATGCACATTGCCAGATACTAAATTAGTCAACATACAATATATCAGTCAAAGAAACAAATAGCATAGAAGTTTGGGGTAAAATACTAAGATCCATTAAAAGTTATTTTGTCATAATGATTTCATAACAATTTTTAGGACATTATGTATTTATTCAACAAATGAGAATCAATATAAAATCAATATGTGTTACTAAAATTCTCATTAATATTAATGTTATTAGCATTTCCATGTATAAACTTACCTATACTCAAGGCAGTAAGCTAGAAAAAGAAAGAATGCTTCAAATTAATTTCAGGATTTTTTTTTTTTTGTATTTTGTATATGTTTGTCTGCATGCATTATCAATGTATGCCAAGAAATTCCACCATATCCCTTGGAACTAGAGTCATGAAAAGTTATTAATTGTCATGTGGTTTTTGGCAACCAAGCCATAAAACAGTCTTCTGTAAATTCAGCAAATGATATTAACCAGTGGGCCATCACCCTACCTCCTCCTTTAAACTTTATASTTTCATGGTACATGCTGCATGAGTTAAGGGAGAGAGATAGAATTAAGAGAAGGGGATGAATTTCTAATACAATCTTTAATTTGAATCTTTCCAATTAAATCCTTATAATCAGTAAATTTCTCAGCCAGGTGATAACACAGGCATATAGAAAGGTATTAATTTTTTCATGTAGATTATTAAAAGGTTGCAAGAGAGAAAATGTAATTAACTATTACTTCCAGCTTTATAATAACCATAAATGTATCAAAGTGTGCACAGTAATATTTAAAGAATACTGATGCTGAGTGTTTTTGAAGATGAAATGGGAATAATACTGCATACAAATATTGTATAAGTTAATTAAAAGGTGATTTATTCTTGAATCCTGAAACTTGTTATATTATAAGAACAAAATCTAAGTATTGTTTAAGCATCCATTTTTACTTTCTTTTTCTAATTAGTTTTGTATGGTTATATCTGTCACAGGCCATCAAAAGTTCATTGCTATTACTGGAAGCAATAAAGCAAATTGGAAAAAAAAAAACTTCAGGTTTTTGTCCTTATCATGAAGGAAAGTGACAGATTTCATTTTTAGTTGTCAGTCTTATTTTGTTAAAATGTCATTTATTATTTAATATATTTTCATATTCCTTCCTATTTTCACAAAACCTAAGGAATAAATATCCTTCAAATTTGTAGCACTTTTTTGGGTCTAGATAATTTTATTTGAACACTCTGAATATCATCATATGGAAGCCAGGTTTTAGCATCAGGCCATTTTCTGGTCATTATCAAATAGGTTATTTAATAATGACTTAATAGAAATGGAGATGCATGCACACACAGCTTTGAACTATTTGGCCTCCTTGATGTACTGTGCATCCCTACAACCAGTCATCTTAACCATAGGTCTGAATGCACTCTTCTTCTACACAAAACTGAGTCAAAGTGGGTTCTAAATACAAGATATATTAGCAAATACTTTTACATGTGTTAAAAATAACAACGTAAAGTTTGTTTTCTTACTAACTCTCTTATAATTTGTTTGTAAGACACTATATTCTTATACACAAGATTAGTGAACAAACTGGGCTTTTAAGTCTATACGTAGTCAAGCCACATAATGAAAAGCATCCTAGATACATATTATTTTCTGTTGAAGTGTGATAATCTTGAATGTCACCTTAATTGGATTAACAAAAACTTATATGGGTACCCTATACCTATTAATGTGTCTTAGAGATTTTTTCTTCTGAAAATTAGATCAAGAAGGCAAAAAGCAATATAAAGTTTTAATGCACTGATTCATTAATGGGTTAAAATTTTGAAGAACCTACTATGTGATAATATATCTGTGAAGCATAGGGTATATTTAGAGACATCGAGAGCAGTAATTTGCTATTTAAAAATATATCTTGGCCTTAGTCTTTGCTTCTATTTTTTTTTCTTTTTTTATTGGGTATTTTCTTTATTTACATTTCAAATGTTATCCCTTTCACAGTTTCCCCTCCTCAAACCTCCATCCCATTCCTCTCCCCCCTGCTTCTATGAGGGTGCTCCCCCACCCAACCACTCCTGCCTCTCTGCCCTGGAATTCCCCTACACTGGGACCTTGAGCCTTCACAGCACCAAGGAAGGGCCTCTCCTTCCATTGATGCCTGACTAGGCCATCCTCTGCTACATATGCAGTGGGAGCCATGGGTTGCTCCATGTGTACTCTTTGGATGGTGGTTTAGTCTCTGGGAGCTCTGGGGAATTACCTCTTAGTATTTTTTGCTTCTGCAAACACATAAACATTTGTAGCCCAGTGCACTGTTCTGCCTGGTTGCCCTACAACACTACTGGCCCCAAATCAATGGACCAGCTGATCATAGAATGAAAGGATCAGCCAAAGTAAACTCTTTCTTTAAATTATTCCTTTTATGTATTTCTCCCAGTAAAGCCACATAGGAAACTATACAAAAGATATTCTTAAAGTGGTGCAAATTCAGACAAAGGCTTAAGCCCAGAAGAGCTTAAGCTATAACTCAATATGTTTTTCAAAGTACAACTTGTCATAAAATTATAAGAAACTATCT
This sequence comes from Apodemus speciosus, assembly GCA_002335545.1. NCBI lineage: Eukaryota > Metazoa > Chordata > Mammalia > Rodentia > Muridae > Apodemus > Apodemus speciosus. The sequence goes on from BDUI01012465.1 coordinate 44,861, forward strand.
AGATATGAATGAATGCATTTTTTATTTTGCAGTCTAAAAGATACTGAAATTGACAGTTTATGTAATCTCACAATTCTAGAGTATTGGGGATTGCCTAGTATCAATTCATGCCAAGAGTAGCAATTAAATGTTTAGTACCAGCTTTATAGTTAAACTCATTTTTAAATTAAATATCTTGTATCACTTCCTTTATTTTCATCTTTTTTTGTTAGAAGCCTGGATGATCCAAGGCTTTCCCAGAGGCCACAAAGAATGGAGAAGGTGCTTCAGTTCCTCTAAGAACGGGCACAAAATAGTCACAGAAGCAATAACGGAGACAATGTGTGGAGCAGAGACTGAAGTAATGGCCACCCAGAGACTGGCCTACCTGGGGATTTATCCTATAAACAGTCAACAAATCCTGACACTACTATGGAGGACAAGAAGTGTATACCAAAAGGAGCACACCATGATTGTCTCCAGAGGGGCCCTGCCAGAGTCTTGCAAATACAGAGGCAGATGCTAGCAAACAACTATTGGAATGGGCATGGGGTCCCCAATGGAGGAGCTGGAGGATGGTCCAGAGGAGCTGAAGAGGGTTTACAGCCCCATGGAAGAACAATGATTTTGGCCACCCAGACGCCTCAAGACTCCCAGGGACTGAGCCATCAACCAAGGGGCACACATGGTTCCAGCCAAAAATGTGGCAGAGGAAGACCTTGTTGGGTATCAGTGGGAGGAATACTTCTTGGTCAGGTAAATGCTCAACAGAGGCCTGAACAAAGGGTGACCGAGGCGGGGGGAGAGTATGTTGGGTGGAGAGGCATATACATGGAGGCAAGGGGAAGGAGGAAGGGGAGGGGTTGACGGTCTTTGGGGAGGGGAATATCAGGAAATGTTTGACCATTGGCAATGTAAATGAAGACAATATTCAATAACAAAAATGAAAAAAAAAAAGAAATAAAAAACCACTTCCTTCTCTATACCATGAAAACAGGCTTGTCAAGACAGAAATAGTCTGAATCTGAAGCCATGCCTTTGGGGAAGCTTCTGTTTGGAACTTGATTACTTGACATTTCTCTACCATTAAGGGAATCAATGTAATCAGTCCCAATCCCTGACCACTGTTGTACCATTCTAATAAGGTTGTAGTCTATTATGCCTGGAAAGCTTTCTTGAGTTTGAAACATAATGGAGTACTTTCTTTTCTTAGAGTGGTTTCTTCTCAGCCTGATCTGCGGAATCCCACCTCAGACTTTTAACTGAGGAATGTCACTACAATCCTTGGCAAAATTACCAGTTCAAATTCCTGAAATGCCTCTGAATGCAAATATAGTATTCACAGAACCTTAATCCTCAGCCAGTAAAACTTCACTCTGAGAAAAACCTCCTCCTACTCTCCAAGTTTCATATATACAGCCCTTGATTCCTCCTGAATGAAGTGTATAGCTAAAAGCAGTTTTGTTGACTACCATCTGAGAGCAAGCTGTTTCAATGAATGCTGTATAAATGAGCTGTAGCACGGAAGAGCTTTAACACTGATAATCTTCAAAGGACTCCCACCCCCCATCTCCCCTCGTCCCCAGTTTTCATTGCAAGACCAGGAGTCTGCTGACTCCCCTGACCCAGACTTTGCTTCATACTTTCCATTCTAGTGTCCAGCAGCCAATGGATAATCCCAAAACAAGAAGAAGAAAATGGAATCACTACACTCAGTTCATAACACTTGAGATAACCTGTGTTCTCTTAGGAAACTGCTTGATTAGCTTTTTGATGACTTCCTCCCATTGTATGACAATTTTCTGCTATTTGTATCGTTTGCCCCTGAAAACTGTGTATAAGATGGTGTATTTCTTAGTAAAGTTCTTGAAATAAGGCAGATTATACAAAACTTTTTTTCTTTTAGCCCAAACATTCCTGTTTTCTTTATGTTATGAACCCCTGGTCCCTCAGGGATTTGTCTGTGAAGAATGAACTACTGATGTAGTTTAGCATTTTTTTTTAAAAAAAAATCATTATAATCATTGCTTCTCTTTCATATCCACTAATTACTTGAAGTACTGGTAAAACACAGCTTCTAACTCAGCAATGAAAAGAAAGGATTTTGTATGTTTGGAGCAAACTCTTCAATTATTCTGATGTCATGGAAAACATTATTGAATAGTAAAGCATCCAAAAAAAACTGCATGTCATGGATCTCTTGATTTGTTCTTCCACTGCCTGGACAAATTTGAAAGAGACCAATTGATGATAATTGTCTGAAACAAATAGATAGTAGTAACCTGCTGCAATGGTTCATATATGATTGGCCCAGGGAGGGACCCCATTAGGAGGTGTGGCCTTGTTGGAATAGATATGTCACTGTGGATGTGGGTTTAAGACCCTCACCCTAGTTGCCTGGAAGTCAGTCTTCCACTAGCAGCCTTCAGATGAAGATGTAGAATTCTCAGCGCCTCCTGCACCATCCCTGCCTGGATGCTGTCGTGTTTCGGCCTTGATGACAATGGACTGCACCTCTGAGCCTGTAAGCCAACCTGAGTTAAATGTTGTCTTTTATAAAACTTGCATTGGTCATGGTGTCTGTTCACAGCAGTGAAACCCTAACTAAAACACCTGCTTATAGTTGTTTTTAAAAGCTACAGTGGAGACCACAAACTAGGAGACAAGTCAGTGAGATTTCTTGTTGTTAATATTTCACAGCCAAGAAAATATACATTTGCCAGCATTGTTCTTAACATTAATATCCAAATATATTTCCACATTCTGCTTTATGTTAATGGGTTTGAAATTTAGAATGATATTTTCATTGATAATGTATCAATATGTACATGACATGTAATTCATAAAAAGTAAGCCCAAGAATAAAGATCATCCTTTTATTTTTGAAGGAGAAATACATGAAGAGAAGGGGAGGGGTCACTGTCTTTTTAAAAGACAATGGAAAAATGTTACTCTGTGTAAATTCATAACTAATTCTTCCTAGTTTATGCTTTCTAATATAATATTGCCCTTTACAAAGTTTATGTGTTAGCTAAAATATAATATGTGGCTAAAATGTCAGGGATAATATAAATACACAACTGAAATCATCTCTTCCCTCAAAGAAATTACTAAATAGCATATTTAATTATGTACACGTACCAGGTAACATATTTAATGTCTGTTTCATATGGGTGAGAAAATAACATACTTTACCAAACTGTTTTCCATGTTATTAAGACATATTTTTGATAGATACAAAGAAAGCTTTATAAGACATCATAAATATTTTCTTTCTTTTTTTTTGAATTTTTTTTATTGGATATATACTGATTGTTGCATAGCATCTGTTCCGATCACAAGGAGAAACCACACATCTAAAAAGATCATCTTGACTTATGAATGATTAATATTTTCTTAACTCTTCTCGTTATTATGATCCATTTTTTCTATTCTTGTGAGCTGGCCACAGATATTACATCTATTTTCAGCTGCTGAGAACACTTTGTGGTCTTTTCCAGAGCCCAAGGGTGAGAACCATATTACTTGGAGGACAAGCATTGTAAAATGGAGTTTGGAGAGCAACATGGTGTCTCTCTTGCCACCTTGGCCTCTTCATTCCCCCTTTCTACTATTGGCTCTAGAGGACAATCTTGGGCTCTTTGAGATCTGGATTGTCTGTACTAATGTTTTGATAATGTAAACTCATTACCATCAATTGAATAGTTCCAAATCTCTGTTTTTATATATTGTAAATGCTTATTTATAATGCATGGTACAAGGTGAGGAGGAGTAAGAGAATAACTAACAGTCCCATGATAGTGGAAATAAGAGTTGTTAGCCAGAAGTAGGGATCAAATAGTGAGTGGTACCAACTTTTGGAATTTTCCTGATCCCTTCTTCATCTGTTTATATTTTTCCTGACTTTAGGCAATGATTCCCTAATAACTTCAGAATGGTTGACATAGAAACAATACTCCTCACGAAAAGTGGCACATAGTCCTCCTTGCTGTAGGAACACTAAGTCTAATCTTCATCTGTTCTGCAACACTACTTCAGTTAGAGAATCTATGTTGATCTCCAAGTGAGAGATGGATTTTTCTAGGCACTGGGTATATTCATCTATGTCTGCCTTTAAGCTATTGTAATTCTTTTCCTGTAATGTTAACACAGGAAATGTTAATTCCATTAGCTGTTGGCTAATTCCATTCCAGCTATTAACAACACTGTGTATGTTAACACAGTGTTGGCTTCAGCTAGTCCTGCCCCTAAAATTAAAGCTAAGGTTAAAGTGATGGGTTTCCTCATTTCATTCATAAGGACCCCTTCAATGTGCCCTACTAAAGCTCTCACCACTGTTTCTTCTGAATAATATCTTATATGGGGAACTAACTGAAGCAAAATACAGAACCCTTTCTTGGGGCAGAGGAATTAATAATGTGTCCATACACTCAAGGTTTCATTACTGTTGAAGAGGCCCATTTCTTCTGTTCAAGGGGAAAATTCATTTGGAATGAACTGTAGGAGTGTTCAGAATGCAGAGCTGTTGATGTGACAAGGGGAACTATCCTAGACAGATACCCTGTCCCAGTATAGTCTGGAGGGTTTATGCTGGACCTTCCTGTGGCCATCTACATGCAGTATTGTTTAAGAACGATTATATTTAGCTATTAACCCAATGCCTTCATAAAGGGGGGAGATAGCATTATATAACACAACCAACAAGAGGTGGTAAGTTCTGGCTTGGAGACATTCAGAATTTGAAAGGATTTTAACATCATTGATCAGAGAAGATACACTTGTTTTTGTGTTCAAGGAAAAGTTCTGAAACTGAGGGCCCCTGTGATTGGCTTGCTGGGGGTACAGTAGTTATTGGCCTAGAGGTTGGGTTGACTTGAACTTGGGTTTTGTCAAGACCTGGTTTGGGCCTATTACTACTGGTGGCTGGCTTGTGATTGGCCTTATTAAGAGTCTGACTGTAAAAAGTAATTCAGGACTACTACCTCCAGTGATGTGGAGCCAAAGACTCCAAGATTTCCTATCTCTTAGCTTGTTGTCCTTTGTGAGTGAACCTGAGCAAAACTATGGAGCTGTTCTTCTGCTGGGAAACCATAATAAGATCTTCCTTTGATACTCTCCACAGCCTATTTCCAGTGACTGATGTTTCATATCCTCAGGCAGCACAGTAAAACTTTTCGGGACCCTCATATTTGGCAGATTTCTTTCCCCTGAACATATGCAAAAATTTCTCCATCTACATTCAGGATATGTATCTTTAAGGTATTCTTGGGTGTTGATGCATGAATTTTCAGCTAGCCAGCACAAATCAAAATTCAAGTCTGGTAACCAGTATGTCTCAGTTGACTGTTTTGAACAGGCTAGCTGGGCACAATAGTCTCTGGATTTTTAATCACTCACATTAAGTCAAAGAGTTGATGTAGGTTAGGAGCCACAATACATACAGTTATCAGTGACAATAGACCCAAGACCAAGTCAATTTTTAACTAGGAGGGTTGGGGCTCTTCTGAACATTCCATTTAGGTTAGGCTGGAGTCCACTTATCTTCTTTAAGGGAGAATGGATCAGCAGGTCTAGCATGAGTGTAGTGCACTCAGGAAGTGATCCTGTCCAATTTAATGGTAGTTCACATGGTCAGCAGGATAATGAAATATCCTTTCCACCTGGGTTTCAGCACATGCTGGCAAAATCTTGTCACACAGACCCAGTTTCCTGGTCAAAACTTGTGTGATTCCAGAACTGGGCCTGCTTCATAGAGAGCACATAATTTAGGCCAAACATGTTTATGATCCCACTGGGTTTCTCTGACTCTATATTAGGTCATCATCTTCTAATTTTGCAGAAGCTACTGACTACAAGTTGGGTACAATGGGTGTCGGGACAGCATACATGATCTCTAAAGGGGTTAATCCCATCTGGTAAAGAGAATCCCTTACCCCATATAGGGCAAAGGGAAGAAGCACTGTCCAATCTCCACCAATCTCTAAGGTCAATTTAATCAATGTCATTTTTCTGTTCTATTCATTCTTTCTACCTGTCCTGAACTTTAGCGTCAAAATGAAGAATGTAATTTTCAGTCATCCCCAATAAACCTTGCTATCTTGGCTTTGGTTGAGAATACCTTTGTCCACCTGAAGAAAGTGTCCACAAACACCAACAAGTACTTGTAGCCATACTTCTTTGACTTGATTTCAGTAAAATCAACTTCCCAATAGGCTCCTAGTTTCTTCCCTCATAGTTGGGAGCATGGATGGTTGGGAGTATTGTAAGGGTTAGTCAGTTGGCAAGCTCTACAGCATGATACTATCTTCAAGGGTGTTTTGTATATCTCTGAAAATCAGTTTAAATTGTCTCACTACAACAGTTGTCTCCCATGTGAGTGATTTTTGTGGATCTTCCTTAGAATGGTTCTTGCTAAAGAGGTGGGTAATATTTGCTTACTTTCAGCCAATAGCCTCCAGCAAGCACTCCAAACATTGACTCATGGGTTGATTTTTAGCCCATTTGATCTCTGTTTCCATATAGATGGGATGTTCTGGCAAGTTGGGGTCAGGTAGGTTGGACAGGACAGTGGCTAAGACAGAGGCAACCGTTTCTTCCAAGTCTACATTCTTAGCAGTTTTATTAGCTAGGTTGTTACCACTATCTACTGGATTCTTTTTGGTGGTCTGGGCAATGTGTGATTGCCAGCCTCCTTTGAAGCCAGAGGGCTTTGAGAAGCTAAGGAATTTCTATCTTTTTTCTTGATGTTCTTCTCCTCTGCTGTTAAAAGCTCCCTTTCTTGGTAAATAGCTCTATGTACATGAGCAGTTGCAAATGCACATCCATTCTCCTTATAGATGTTAACAGCCATTCCTTTTCCCATGATAAGAGCCTGAGTTAGCTTATCAATTTGTCCCTTTGGACTGAAGTGCCTGGGAAGGGAGACAGAGACCAGATTACATCTATTTCTGTAGTCATTGAAGCTCCTACTTTCCCCTTACCCTTGTGGATGAAACTTGTCCCATCTGTATATCAAGTCCAATCTGCCCCTGGAAGAGGTGAGTCCTTTAAATCAGGTTGGGTGCTATGCACCTGAGCCAAAATCTTATTGCATTGATGGTGGGGACAGTTAAAATCAGAATCAGGAAGAAGAATAGCAGGATTCAAGAAAACTGGCAGCTAGAAAGTAACTTTGCCAAGGTTAGTAAAGGCTTCTAATAGGTCATGTGGGCATTACTGAGCCATCAATCAGGAGTTTGCTTCAGTACCCCTTTAATTGCATGGGAGCACAGTAGTTACAATCAAATTCTGTCTCAAAGTTAATTTTTTTCTATCTTTAACCTGTAATGCTGTAGTTTTAATAGTACTTAGGCAAGGTGGCCATCCCATTGCCACTGGGTTTAATTTCTTTGATAAATAAGCCATTTCAATGATAATGGCCATTTCAATGGCTCTAGGATTTGAGTCAAAACTCCTTTGTTTACTCCTTTATGCTCATCAACATACAGATGAAACCGCTTAGTAATGTCTGGTAGCTCTAGAGCAGTGGCTGACTGCAGGGCCCATTTAACTTTCTCAAAGACCCTCTGGTGTTCTTGAGTCCAACCAAAGTATTTAGTTTCCTTGGTGGATTCATATAGAGGCTTGGCCATTTTGGCAAAACTGGAAATACATAGTTTACAAAAGCCTGCAGACCTAAAAGAACTCTCCTGTCCTGGGCTCTGGTGGGTAGGGATACTGATGACAGTTTATTTTCTTGCCATGGAAAGCCATCACTGGCTTTCTTTCAGAATATAACTGAGATAGATGACCTCAGACTTGCAAAACTGCTTTTTTTGGCAGATGCCTGAAACACCATCTCCCTCAGAGACTGCAGGAAGTACTGAGTCCTTTTATGGCAACTCTCTTTAGTTTCTCTTGGAACAAGGAGATCATCTACATATTGGAGAATGGTTATGTTTTGGTTCTTACCTCAGTACTCACCTAAGCCCTCATGCATAGCTTCATTTAAGATGGTGGGTGAGTTCTTATAGCCTTTGATCAGGCAGGTCCAAGTGAGTTATCCACTGCTGCCTTTCTCAGGATAATGCCATTCAAAGGCAAAGTACTCCTGACTTTTAGGGGCCAAGGGTAAGCTAAAAGAAGCATCCTTTAGATCAATAACAAAATATCATTTTTTGGTCTGGTGGCAATGAGCTCAGCATGGTACACGGATTAGGCACTGTGGGGTGTATATGCAGAACTTCCTATAAGTTCTTGACAGGGTGATAGCAATGAGAATTTGGCTTTTTTATAGGTAACAATGAACTATTCCAGGCCAATTGGCATGGCCTGAGGACTGCCAGGGCCAACAGTTTTTTGGTATGAGGATTAATCCTCTTCTATGCCTCCTGGRACATGGGATACTGACAGACTCATGATGGGCCTGCCCCTGGTTTGAGCTTGTCAAACTTAGGGGGGGTCGATGTTTTGCTAAGCACATGCCTCAAGTATCTGTCCACCATTGAGGAAACTTTCTCAACCAAACATCCAAGCTTTTTTGAAGGCAGTTGTTGACTCATATAGTCTGTACTGTGTCTCAGAAGCCTGGTTAAGAGTTAACACCTGAATCATATTGTCTCTCTGGTCCAATAACTGGACTTCCCAGGTTTAAAATGAATTTGGGCCCTCATTTTTGCTAAAAGATCCCTCCCCAGTAAGGTGTAGAGACAGTTAGGAATGATCATGTAGGAATGGGTTACCTGGCCCATCCCCCACTGATCTTCTTCTGGTAGTCCATGAGTATTGTTTGGTACCAGTGGCCCCTTAGACCCAGGACCTTTTGGAATACAGTAGCCATTTGATCTTTAAAAACACTGAGCATTGATATTTGGCATCCATCAGGAATTCTAGAGGCATCACCTTCACTCTGAGGGTTACCTTTGATTCAGGGAGGGAGTCTGTACTCTAACTCCCTCAATGTTCTTCTTCTGTGACCATGGCCTTAGCATTTGTCTTCCTCTTTTTGCATTCTTAAGCCCAGTGCTCTTCCTCCTTATAGGTAGGCACCTTGGTTCATGGGTTCTTACCTATTGCGGCTGGTTGGCCTCCATTAGATTCCTTTCCTTCAACAATCCATTGGTGTTTTATTTCCCTTGGGTCCAGGACAGCCATAAGAAACTTGACCAAATCTCTGCTGACTATCTTTCCTGTCTTAATCATCTTTTGCTCTTCAGTTTCTCTATTATCGTATGTGTTCTCTGCAACTTCTCGTAAACCCCCCAATGACTTTCCCCCTAACCATTCTAGCTTCTGTAACTTCCTTCTAATGTCTGATGCTAACTGATTGATGAAAGTCAGGGCCACTGTATCAGAATTTCCTGCTTCGTCAGGATCCATGTACATATAACTGCAGAAAGAATTCATGGTCTGCTCAAGAAATATCACTAGGTTTTCATCAATCCTTGCTTAACATCATAAACCTTGGCCAAATAAGTGGGCTGTCTAGCAGCTGCCTTGAGACCTGCCATCAAAGCCTGGTGATAGACCCTGAGATGCTCTCTACTTTCAGCCATATGTAGTCTCAGTCAGGTCTACTGTGGGGAAATCCATTATCTCTATCAGCTGGGTTTTGTGTTGGGGCACCATTAGCTCTTGGAATGTTCTTCCTGGCCTTCAAGGTATTGGGCCCCTTTTCTTCAGTAGTAAAGGGATCAGTAAAAGCTTCTGACAATCATCCCAAGTGACCTAATGAGTGAAATGGACAGTGTCTAAGAGAGCAATGAGCTCCTTGGGGTTGTCAGAGAACCAGGTATTTTGTCCCTTCCAATTTCAAAGATTAGCTGTAATGAAGGGCCAGTAATGGTGAGATTGCTTCCCCTGTTGGGCTACAGGCTCTGATGACATAGAGATAGGAAAGTGGAGTCTGCCTCCAGTTCTCCAGCATCAGCGGACAGGGTACATCAGCTCCTCATTCCCTGTTCAAACTCTTCCTCTATTTCTGAGGTCAACACCACCAGAGTTGAAGCTATTGGTGGTGCTGGACCCAGGTCAGGAGGCTTTGCTGGAGCCTCCTCAACCTGTGGTAGGGGAACCTAAGGTGGGGGAAAGAAAAGATCCTCAGTGGTATTATACTATAAGACAGGCTGGAATGGAGCTATAGATGTGGAGATCTCCCAYTCTTCAGTCACAAGGGCCAGCATACTTCCCTGTTGATGAGAAAATATTAACAATAAGAAAGGAAAAAATACTTAACCCAAGGTGGTGGGTTCATAACCAAATTCTTCCAAATTACTATATATGAGACTTGATCAGGATGTTCCTGAGTCTTTTGAAACTTGTCTTCTACTGCTAACACAATGAGGAGATGGAAGGCCCCCTCTGGTGGCCAACAAGCATTGAAAGTCAGCCACTTTTTTTTT
>BDUI01012466.1:20924-48351 GCA_002335545.1 Apodemus speciosus
AAAAAAATGTGTACTACCGAAGAGATGCTGCGCTGTGCACGCCCCTTTCTTTCCAGCCTCGGCCTCCGACCCTGCAGCCTCTGTGATGTTGATGCCTAAGAAGAATCAGATTGCCATCTATGAACTCCTCTTTAAGGAAGGTGTGAAGGTTGCCAAAAAAGATGTCCACATGCCCAATCACCCTGAGCTGGCAGGCAAGAATGTGCCCAAACTTCATGTAATGAAGGCCATGCAGGCTCTCAAGTCTCAAGGCTACGTGAAGGCGCAGTTTGCTTGGAGACATTTCTACTGGTACCTTATGAATGAGGGCATCCATTATCTCTGGGATTACCCGCACTTACCTCCAGAGATTGTGCACACCACCCTGTGCTGCAGCCATCCTGAAACTGGCAGGCCTTAGCCCAAGGGTCCAGAGGGTGAGTGGACCTCAAGATTCACAAGAGGGGAGGCATACAGAGACACATACAGAAGGAGTGTTGTGCCCCCTGGAACTGACAAGGAAGCTGAGGCTGGGGCTGGCTCAACAACTGAATTCCAGTTTAGAGGTGGCTTTGGTCTTGGACTTGGTCAGCCACCTCAGTGAAGTTGAAGATTATGTTGTATTGAGTAAACTTTAAAGAAAAACAAAACAAAAAATGTATACCACTGTGCCTAACTTTATTTACATGAATTCTGAGGATCTAGCTCAAGCACTTACATTTACAATCCAAGCACTTTATCTACTGACCCGCTGATTTCCATCCAATCAATGATTATTTCTGCAGAAGTGACATTGGCAAGAAATAGGGGAAATGAAATAAAAAAGACTTTGAAAATGGACCTTGTATCATTGTAGTAAACATGTTTTCTTTGTAAAAGTATACATGTAGGCATGTACACATCAGTATTTATGATGCTCAAATTACACTGACAAGGAATAATGCAAAAAGTTTGGTGAAGCTCACTGCTGCCCACATAATGGGATGGTCTAACCAAGCCTTCTGTCTACACAAAACACTTGGTTTCCTCAAATCCCCTGCATAGAGCACTGATAATTCCACTGACTACACAGTCCTCTATGTGCAACGTCACTGATTTTATGTTCCTGTCCTTATTAAGAGAGTCAGATATGGGTTGCATCTCATGGAAAAGACCATAAATATAATCAAAAGGTGGTTGGCTACATCCATAACCTTTGTGCTACTGTTGAGCTAAAGGGTTATCTTATAGGCAGATTGCTATTGTAGCTCACAGGTAAGAATGATAGATAAGAATGATAATTACGTTTTTCTTCTGGTATCTTGTATGTCACCAGATCATTATGGATGCTAGTCAGTTGAGGTGAACCTTCAACATTAACATCTGCCCTATTTCTTCATATTCAATGGCATAAGTATGTGATGTCTTCAGCAATAGTACTTCATTAACAGGTTGTTGAAAGTAATCAATAGCGTTGCACATTTCCTATATTGTTTGAAGGATTCTATGAGACCTCTTTGATCAATGAATCAAAAAGATGTAATGCATTCCTGGTATTGGGATTTTTATTTGTTAGCATATGATTTCAAGTTGAGCTGTTCACCTCATTATTTTATGAATTCATTTATATCCCTTTTATATGTGTACGTATTTTAGAAAGCCTCTACTGCAGTCAGTTTCTCTACATTTTTTCAAATGGCCATTAGTGTTAGTTGTCCCTCTTATATTCCTCTTTTTTACCCTGCCATTCTATCTTTTCCCATTTAATGTCCTACTATAATTTTTTCCTTTATTTTGTTTTAACACTATATTTTATTTTATTTTCCCTTCCTTAGAAGACTTCTCCTTCTTCATGTTCCCTTACTACCTAACCTTTGTAGATATTTTAAGTGAACCACACATGTCTAAAGCTTAAAAACTAACAAATACATATATAGAAAATATGCCACATTTTTTATTATATTTGACTTATCTTATTTGGAATAACTGTTTCTAGCTCCATCCATTTAACTGGAAATTTTATTTTAATAGCTAATTAATATTCCATTGTGTAACTATACATTTTCATTATTCATTCATTGGTAGACATTGATGCTGCTTCCAAATTCTAGCTATAATGAATGATGAACAGGCATATCTGCATTAAGATACAGAGTTCTTTGGATATAATATGCCCAAGAGTGGGTTGTCTGTATCTTGCAGTAGATATCTTTTTAATGTCTTTTACAGTCTAAACTGATTATCATGATGGCTGTACCTGTTTGCACTTCTACCAGCAGTAAGTGCTCCCCATTTTCCTCATCTGCCTTAGCATGTACTGTCATTTGTTTTATTAATTTTGACTATTTTGAATGGTGTAAGATGACATCTCTAAGTACTTTTAATCTTCATTTTCCAGTTTGCTAATGACGTAAAGCACTTTAAGTGTTTCTCTGCCATTTTTCTTTAAAATTCCCCACACAATTCTTCACAAAAATTTAAAAACAGTCTTAAATTCACTCAAGTTTTAAACAGACTCAAATAAACCAAGATAGCTCAAATGCTAATGGTTAATGAAAGCCTTAAAAGAAGTAACCACCATTTGAGACTACAAGTTGTGTCATAGATGTATTGAAATAAAAACAACATAGTACAGTCATAAAAAATAGACATGTCCATCAATGAAATAGAACTGAAAACCCCAACATAACTCCACATACCTATGGAAACCTGATATTTTACAAAGTAGATAAAGTTACACACTGGAGAAAAGACAGAATCTTCAACAAATCGTGCTTATGAAACTTGACAGCTGTGTCTAGAAGAATGAACAAAGATCCATATCTATCACCATGAACAAAACTGAACTTCAATTCTATCAAAACCCTCAACATAACACCAAATGCCTTAAGCGCAATAGAAGGCAAAGTAGGGAATGTGCCTGAACTCATTCACACAAGAAAGAATTTTTTGAACAAGACTCCAATAGGACTGACCTAAGACACCAAGTTCTAAATGAGATCTCATGAAGYTATGAAGTATTTGTTTTGGTTTTCTTCATTCAAGAGGCAGCAAACAAAATGAGAAGAAAAACTTTACCCATTATACAACTGACAGAGGGTTAGTATGAAGAATATACAAACACTTAATGAAACTAAACATAGAAATCAAAAACCAAATGGAAACAACAGCAACAAACAAATAGAAATGGAGAATAGAAGTAATCATAGTCCTCGAAAGATGAAACCTGACAGTTTGTCTCCAGAAATGCCTTTCTGTTTAGCTTGCTCATTCTCTGTGTTTTTTTCCTTTTCTACCATTTCCTAGTAAACTTCCTCTGAACCTAATGACTTAATATAGTAACTAGATCCTATGCATTTATGCATTTCTTAGAGTCACTTATAACTTGGTGTATCTGATATAATATCTGGATATAATATATATATATATTTGTTTGAAATCCAAGAGAATGATTTCTTCTTTCATATGCCCAAGTCTTCACAGTTGGAATAGCAGAGATGGCCAGGAATCCCTGCTGCCCATATGCCTATATAGACTCTTTATATGGCTACACTGAGTTTTCTGACTACTGAAGTAAAAACTTCTGCTTTCTTTGGAGGTTCAGTTATGTCATGTAATGCTTTTCTGGAAACTGTCTTATGAAAGGATGTTTTTGCTGAAGCAGATTGCTGGAGGATGTCTTGCTGAGAACAGACATGGTATTTTTCTGGAAGCTGCCTGCAAAGAGGGTATTTGATATTTTGTTAAAGCCAATGCTTGAGAAGATATGTAATGTTTGGAAATGATATAAGTAAAACCCAACAGAAGTGAACTGTGCTGTGGCATTGGTTCACCTTGCTACTCCTTGCTGGTCTTCTTTGGGCTTCAGTGCCACTGGTCTTTGCTGGTGATGCTGTGGCATTGGTTCATCTTGCCTTCTTCACTGATCATTCTTTGTTGTGACTTTGTAGAGAGAAATGCCTCAGAGAACTTCTGGTGAAATTACAGCAGCTCCTTGCCACTTCCACAGACTCAGGGCAATTGGCAGAGTATTGTTTTCTTCTGGAGTGAACTGCCACTGCTGATCAGTGGGTAGTGTTTGCAAGTGGATGCACTGCTGCTGATTCATACAAACTGAATTGCTGATATTCTGACAATGAAGATTGGAATCATCCCCACAAAGAATTATTTCTAAAGAGGTCCACATTCTCCTTTGCCCTATTAACCTTTCCTTTCCACTATCTCTGGTGGGTGGTAGACTAGAGGTTAAAGCATTTAAGAACCTTTATTAAAGTAGGCTTTGCATATGTCATAATGTGAAGTAAAATAAGCACATTAAGACCAATATTTTAGTTTCTTTCATACAGAGTGCAGATTTAAAATAAATATATAACACTCTCAACTAGATATGGAAGTAGGGTAAAGAGGAAGATCATGAGTAGGGGTAGGGAATAACAAGAAAGGACATGAAGGGATATGGATATTATCAAAGAAAGAGACCCATTATTTTTTACAATAAATATACACAAAGAACAAGGAAAATATTGGTTTAGAAAATCTAAACCTATAGGTAGTGTTACAGCTACCCCATTTAGGGAAATTCTCAAAAGAATTTGACTTTCTCTAAGGCCTCCTGCATTTTTGGAGTTGGCATATTACCTACTTCAAAATGAGTACATGAATAGTCCCAAGCAGAAATACTAAGACTTCTTTGTAGTTAGCCTAGAAATATCAGAATTCTATTACTACAGAATTGATATTGACTAGTCACTTAGGTCAGTTTACATTAAGGATAACTTAGTGTTTACCTCTTGAGTAAAGGAGTCTCATGCTCCAAGTTAAAAAAAGAAACTAATGGAGGACACATTTGCACAAGACCCACCACAATATCATTGGGGAGTAAGCAGTAGAAAGACTGGCTGAGTCATGAGATGATGGTGCATCAGCTGCCCTCATATTAGGAAGCTTGTATGTTACCCCACACCCAAAAATGATCCACTAAGTTCAAATGATTCTAGTTTCCATATCATTCTTTATTTCCATAGTTCCAACTGAGTTGACTGCCTCATTCATCTGAAATCTCTACCAACTCCCCTTTGATTTTAGAAATTATTCTCTCCCACTGAATTCAAGTGTCCTTCACTGGTTCACATAGCTGCCAAGTTTTGGCTTATTTTACCAAAACATTCTCAAAATCATTCCTTTTCCAATCAGCAAAAAATACTTGGTTTGGCCTGTATTTCTCATTCCTACCAAATGTCTTTTCTCAATTTTACTTTCTAGTCCCTACTTGAAAATAGAAAATATTGAGTTCCCTAACTATCTATACAGACCTATGCTTTATGACTGATCTATTATCTTTTCATACCACAGTTTATCTAAAATTGAACATACAGATTTAAATTACACGTTTCCATACACTGCACACACACACACACACACACACACACACACACANTGTGTGTGTGTGTGTGTGTGTGTGTGTGTGTGTGTGTGTATTGGCTAGGATGGGTTGAACCCAGGGGTGTATATGCTACACAGTGCACTCACTCTAAGCCATATCCTGTCATATATTTCCTTGCATATTAATCTTCACATGCAACATTTGGTATCATTAACAGTTCTAAAAATGCTGTTTAGTGACTGTTCATTCTTCTCTTGTTTATTGTCCTAAAATGATAGAGTTTTGTCACTACAGTGCTACTCTAAAACATTTTTCATAAACATGTAAACATTTTTTTTACAATCTCATAATGGCAAAGTGAATTGTAATTATTTTTAAAAAGCTACCTCTTTTTTTGGCCTAGCAACTTGGTTTATAGCTTAACTCTCTTTGGAGAAGAAACATGCTACGTTTTCCTAAGTCATCATCAACCTTGTACTTACAAGTAAAATGAAATCAATTATGGTTACTGGAACAATAAATGAATAGATTATAAAAATAAATTAATTTTACTTTACATTGTCCAACAATCTTTAATGCATATTTACATCTGATATGGATTATCAAATGTTAATGAAGGAAGCAAGTCATCCAGTATAATGGCTTATCACTTTTGGTAGTGTTATTAAATTCTATGGAAACCAATGAATAACWATCTCCTTTTGACCTTATGTGTCTATGGAAGTATAAAACCTGGTCACATTTCTCTGAACTTCTTATTAAGACATTAACATTTATAGGGTTATCTATATAGCAAGCCCCAGGTCATCCAGGACTACAGATTGAGGGCCTGTTCTTGAAATAAAAAAAATTAAAGAAAATAAATTAATACTTTAAAAGTGTATCCAAACTCAAAGACATTACATATATATGTATACATATATATGCATATATATGTGTGAGTGTGTATGTGTGTAACTTTTCAAGATAGTGTGATAAGCTTTGATTTATACATACAAAATTAAAAACAATCATAAACATTAAGGTATCTGGCTGAGGTAGAGATCCAGTGAGGTAGAGATATAGCTGAGATCATAATGTTCTTTGTTAGAGGCTCTAAAATCATTCTTCATTAAGTAGTTTTATATATGTTATGTTATTTGGTTGCAGAGGCTATAGCTAGGCTCATATTTACTATTAGAGAGGCCATTTCTCAACTTAAAATATATTTTAGCATCATTGAGATCATCCTTCACAGTCAAGTAATAATGCCTTCCCTAGATCCAAGTGACAGCCTTACTTGAGATGGTCTGGCACATGTCTAATTATGACAAAAGGAAAATTCCTTCATCTCTGCTCTTAGATTTTCTAGTAGGAAAATTAAGAGCATTCCATAGGGATGGGTAATTCTGTAATTTAATGATTTTCTGATAATGCTCAACCCATAGAAAAAGATAGAAGATTTAATTGTTATTCGTCATTAAGTAAGGTTTGAATAACTGTGCCATCATCTCAAGTAGAACAGAGAAAACAACGGTTGCTTAGAATACCTTGTTGGCAAGTGAATGAGAATAAGGAAGATTTATTCAACTTTCCCACTCAGACTTGAATAGAGCCCATCCTTCAAGAATTATTAGTATTAGTGTCCACTATTGTTTTATTTTTTGCCTCATGAATTGGGGGAACTTCACAAATGAAGTATCAAATAATTGAATATGGAGTCCTGAACCCACATGGAAGAATTTCAAGTTCTAGTGTAAATATTCAGAGGTCATATAGCATTTGAAACTGAGAACCTATGATCAAATTTCTATAGTCACTGAATTTTTTTGTGGGAGAAGGAATCAGATTTAGCCCTGACATTATATACATTGCATGCTATGGTATGTAGCCGTAGAAAGCAGGAGGCAGTCAGTCCTGACTTCTAATGGTTTGAGGGGAGGAGCTATCACATGTAATCATCACACTCCTCTTCCTTTATGTGCAGCGTGCAGACTGTAGAGTTGTAAGTGATACAAAAATAAGTGACAAWAACATATAGCTAGCTAGCTAATCAACATAGATTCTTAATCTATGCTCTGGTTTGTACTTTATCTCACAGATAGAATTAGAGCAGTGTACTCTTATCTAGGATCCAATTTTCTGTGGCTTCAGTCAAGTGCAACCAACTACAGTCTGAAAATGTTAAATAAAATATTTCCCAATAAAATAAAAAAATGACTTCTGGCATAACATTGATTTTATGTTTCATTATATTATTAGTTATTGCTGTCCATCTCTTACTCTACCTGATTTGTGAGTTAAAAACAAAATTATATAACACTCAAGTGTAGAGAAGGCCATGATTGAAAGACCAGAGCAATCAGAAAGGAAATAGATCTTTTTCAGAGATTTTTTGTTTTGGTTCTGGGCATATTCCAACAATGATATAAAACAACAGCAGCAACAACAACAAAGCAAACAGAGGGCTAGAGGTATAACAACCTTAACAGCCTTAATATTATACTTAAAAGAATACAAATTCTATTCTCAGCACTGAAGCATTTCTCTCTAGATCCCTTTTTGCTTGCCTCTGTGACATCTCCATTGTTCTGCACACACATCAATAGGAAGAAAACTAAATTCAAAATAAAAAGAAAACAGTGATCCTTCCCAATCAAATAAGCAAGGTCGACCTAAAATAGTTAGACCTGCTAATACTTAACTGAAACCCTGTAATAAATTCGGCCTCTACACAGACTGGGACATTGGTCCACCAAGATTTTTCTCTTATTTGCATGGTGGGAATTGGATGCAGAAGAGTCCAAACTTTAATGAGGGTATCATCAAACAAAAGTTAGCACAGTTTCTTGCTGTTATTACCCTTGGTTCTTTACTTCAGCAAAGTTACCTTCTCTACATTTTTCTGACTTGTGCAAGTTTATCCCCCATTCACTAATTTCCCATCACAATTAGTCATTCACCATATCCAGGATGAATTGCACCATTTGGTAGAATCAACTAAGTTGCTTTGTAAATGGCATGGGATCAAGTATCAGAGATTAACTGAGCCATTTTACAACAATGTAATTATATCCCAGATTTCTGTTAGTAAATTCAATGAGTAATTGCTACTTCAATCTGTGGGTTGAATTTGGAGAGAGGAGTAGAAACATCATACTGTTCTTCCTAGAGGTCTGCCCTTTGGCACAATGTTGCCTTCTTTCATTTTCAATATTCTGATTATTCCAGGGATGTGAACAAGGTGGTTTTGTGCCTTTTGGTATCTCCTATAGCTTTAAGTCTATGGCAATTTGATGATTTCATACCTATGTGCTAACTCTCTGTGATTAAGGTTAATGAATAAAGTCTTGCATTCAAATGGAAAGAATAATCTAGTGGAGCAGAAAGACAGTGGGGAGTGAACATGGTCAAGTATTTGTGTGCATCCTGAGATGCAATATCTTAATAGAGAGTTCACAGCCCAGCAATCCTTTTTGTATCCCTGAATGACGAGAAGTTCTCAGAGAGGAGAGAGAGAGAGAGAAAGAGGGAGAGGGAGAGGGAGAGAAAGAAAGAAAGAAAGAAAACAACACCTGGGTTAAAGATTCTGCAAGGCCAGACGACTGATTAGAACTTGGTGATTATGGTGTGTTGGAATGCTGCAGATGCAGAGTCATTTATTCTGTGCTATATTTAAGCCCTTTCATAGTCATTCATTATCCATCTCCATGAACACCTTTTAGAATGTTCTAACAGACATAAACCCAGAAGCTATGGATGCCATCAGATAGCATCTGAAACCTACAGACAAGATTTTTTTATGTTTTGTTGTAACTGCATACCTGGTGTTCCTATGAAAGTATTTGAAGTGTTTTGATTTATGACCATCTTTTGCCTTATAATTATATAAATTTCATGAACCTGTTACCACCTTGAAACACACTATGTGAGGTGATCTGAACCTGAGTTTCCAGGTAGTGACCATTCACATTTGGCTCCAAAATAAACTACACCTCCCTTCTGACTTTTAGTTGAAATCTATTTTGGCATCGACTTCTATGTTTGTTTTAGTGCCTCTTACAGGTGTTCTTCCCCATCATGCTTCCCATCAAGCTCCATACTCTGTGTTCCACTAGTCCAGTGCCTCTTTTTATGTCTGCAGATTTTTACGAAGGGAGTAAGAAAGGTGTGTACATGATAAATGGATATTAGTACCAAAATTTGGAATATCCAAGATAAAATTCACAGACCACATGAAGCTCAAGAAGAAGGAAGAACAAATTGTGGATGCTTCAGTCCTTCTTAGAAGGGAGAACAAAATTCTCATGGGAGGAAGTACAGAGACAAAGTGTGGAGCAGAGACGGAAGGAAAGGCCATCCAGAGACTGCCTCACCTGGGGTTTCATTCTATACACAGCCACCAAGCGCAGACACTATTGTGGATTCCAAGAAGTGCATGCTGACAGAAGCCTGATATAACTGTTTCCTGAGAGGCCCTGCCAAAGCCTGACATAGAGGTGGATGCTCATAGCCAACCATTGCACTGAGTGTGGGGTCCCCAATGGAGGAGTTAGAGAAAATACTGAAGGAGTGGAAGGGGTTTGCAACTCCATAGGAAGAACAATATCAACCAAACAGACCCCCCAGAGCTCCCAGGAACTAAACCACCAACCAAAGAGGGACCCAAGACTCCAGGAGCATATGTAGCAGAAGATGGGAGCAGAAGATGGGAGAAGAGGCCCTCAGTCCTGTGAAGGCTCCATGCCTCAGTGTAGGGGAATTCGAGGTTGGGTAGTTGGGAGTGGGTGGGTGAAAACCCCCGTAGAAGCAGGAGGAGGGGGGATGGGATGGGGATTTCAGAGGAGGAACCAATAAAGGTGATAACATTTGAAATGTAAATAAAGAAAATATCCAAAGAGAAAGACATTTTCAGGCAGAGCAGCTGTCTGCCAGGTCTGGCTCTAGGACATTGGCTATGCCATTTGTATTCTCTGCTCTTCTGAGTGTTAGCCATGAAAGCAGGTACCTAACCGTACCTCCTCCATTCTGTCCTAAGAATTAAATACTATTATGTTCATTCAGTGATATCACAGCAATTAGTAACTGACACATAGTAGGCTTTGAATCAATATAAGCCATGGATTATTTTTCGGCTCATTAGTATTCTTTACAAGGAGGGATGCTCGCTGATCTGTGTGAAGAGTGTTTTTCTGTTCTCTACAGCCATGGCAATGTCCTCAGTTCACCCTGGCTGGAGGATTATTGCTTGCTAACTTGAAACATTTTTCAGCCTTGCTGTGAGGAAGGATCAAGTAATATCACAGGCTGAGCTGGGAGACTGCAGGGAGGGCATCCGGATGGGGATTATTCATGAGGCAAGCATAATCAGGGTCTGCAGGCAGAGATAGGGGCAGTTGGAAGCTGTTCAATTACAAAGCTGTGTGGTGGGGCAGGCCCTGCTCAGGACAGCCAGAGATGATCTGTAGTTAGAAATGGGGGATCCTCAGGGCTGCTGGTAACCTATTGAGGACCTGGGAGAGAAGCTTGTTTGGGGTTGAGAAGCACTGTGGGAAACTGGGAAATGGTAGCAGGGAGTGGAAAGGTTTTAGTGGAAAGAAAATGACTTTTGCTACGCTCTCTTAATTTGAATAGGCACTATTTCTCAAGATTTCTCCATGGTGTAGCCAAATATGAAAACTAAATGATACTGGGAACAAAATTACACAACTCGGCTTTCCCCCTGTATTCTTTAAGAAGGTTCTTTAACTAGAGTCTGCTTTCCATTCACTTAAATTAATGCATTCATTCCTTTACAATTATAGACACATACATGCACACACATGCATGCACACACTTTTTGATCAAAATCCCTTCTTCTTCCATTAATTCTTCTTATATACTTCTCTCTTTAAATCTTTTCTTTCCAAGGTTTCCTTCTATTTTTCTGGATTTTCTCATAACTCATTATGAAGTGGAAATTTCTGGTTTCTTTGGAAAGTCAATTATGTCAATTAGTGTTTTCCTGGGGCACACAGGTAAAAGGATGTTTTGCTAAAGCAGACACATAAAGAGATGTTTGCTGAAACACACAGATTAAGAGATGTTTTGCTAAAACAAACATGTAAAAAGGATGCTTGATGTTAAGAAGGAATATAAATAAATTCCAGTAGATGGTAGATGACTGGGGATGGTATTAGCATGTCTTGCTATTCCTTACTGGTCACTGTTTGCCATGACTGCATAGAAAGAAACACACCACAAAACTTCTGGTGGTATTCTGGGGGCTTCTTGCCACTTCTGAGGACTCAGGCCAATTAGCAAAGTAAAGTAAATGTTTCTAGATACATCACCTAATATAGAGATACATAGAGTTTTTCTAAGGCAGACTCATGTGAAGTTTTACTCAGACTCACCTGGGGTTTTGCTAAGACAAGACCCATGAGAGGACACATGATGTTTAGAGGGAGTATAAATAAGCTTACCTAGCTAGCTTTGCAATGCTTTGTTGTTCTTGAGTCTTTTTGCTGATCTTCACGTCATTGAGAAAGACACAGCAGAGAACTCCTGGTATACTTGCTGATCCCAGTTGCTCTTGCTAACTAGTGCCAATTCCTTGGAAGCCTGGACGTTTCTGATTGGTGTTTGTATCCAGACACTACTGACCTGGACTGCTAATATCCTAACAATTATAGAGTGAAATTGCCCCAAGCAACTACTTCTAAACAACATATAGCATAGCCTGCTGCTAAATCATATAAATTGAACTGCTGATATCCTGACAACAGATTAGATTTGCTCCAAAGAATGATTGCTAAACAGGTCCACTTTCCATATCCTAATAACCTTTCTTTTCTACTGCCTCTGGTGAGTGGCAGGCTAGAAGAGAGGTTAAAACATTTAAGACCCCTAATTAAAAGTAGGTTTTAAAAATCCAAGCCAACATCATTGGGCTCATTAAGAGCTTCACATTGAGCTTATAGACTTGTGGGGGTTATTTATGTAAGAGGGGAAATGTGTCAGTGGTGATGCTATTGAGGAATATAACCCTCCCTCCCCATTCAACCATTCAGCACTTACAGCTGGCTACTCTGAGAGCAGTGAGGCCTTATTGCCCCTTCCTGTCAATAGAGATACTGATGGACCATAACTTTAGTACACAATTCATTCTTATTTTCAAGGCAGTGCATGATCAAACAAGATTATAATTCATACAGTAAAGGCAAATATGTTCTTCGTTACTCGGTCTACATGTTCCCACAGTGAGCAGTTTGGTGATTTCCTGTCAGTTTACTTAACATGAAAACTCAATAGACTTGATGTTTGTGAGAAAGGCTCTTGATGTTTTCCACAATCCTGTTCCTACCAAGCCTCACACATTTCATAGAACTCTGACCACAATGAATTTAGTCACATGAGTAAATCTCATTCTGTTATTAGATCTTACTGAATAATGAGATTTTCAAAAGAAATAAAGTCATTATTGTCTTTTAAAAGGAGCTTCCTTGCAAAACAATTTGATGAAAACAATAGAGCCTTGTGATGCAAAGTCAGAAATCTCAGTCAATTTGTATGTGATCCTGTAACTCACATGGTCGCAAATGTAAGTCACGATTGATCTATGTACTTGTAAATAAACACACACGTGCATGTATGCATGGCCAGAACCTGCTGTAGATGTGCACTTTGTGTGATCACAGTGAAAAGGTTATATAAATAAAAATTTTCAAAAAGTAAACATTTAGTAATTGCAGAATGGTATTACATCAGTGAGCATTCCTTAGTTAAGCCTCCCTCTCCTGCTAGCTGCATCAGTTATTTCAAATTTGGGATGCTGTAAACAGTGCTGGGATTTACAGTGCTGTGAGCAAGCACTTCTTGCCTCCCAGGTATTTCCTTAAAAGTGAGTCCTGTGATAAAATAAATGCCTCAAAGAGTATAACTATTTCAAATCATGCTCACATACATGGCTAGTTCACTGCATAGGGTTACTTAGATTAAGATATGCATATGTGCATAAAGTTACTTTCTTGAAGATTTGTTTAAAACTTAAAACCCTCTTACAAAATGTGTGTGTGTGTGTGTGTGTGTGTGTGTGTGTGTGTGTGTGTATCTGCTCTAGGTCCCATCACCTATCAAATCCAACATGGGTCACAGTAACTTTTGAAAGAGCTTTGGAAGAGAAAATCTGCCTCGTGTCCCCAACGCTGGCTTCACTTCTGTGACTGGCGAGTCTGAATATTCTTACATTTATTGCCTTGTTATCTTTCTCTTTGATATGTTCAAGTCTTCTGGAAGTATAATGTTTTGTTAATTGATTTGTATAAGCTCTTTGAACAGTAATGTGCTGTTAGTGTGCTTCTGTGGTAGCAAATATTCTATGAGTTGTTTCATTTTAAGTTAGTATTTGTTATCAACATCTAAGATGTAAATACATTGATGACTTCACAAGACTTACTCTGCAGTTTCCCTTGGAGTTAAATGACTCTCAGCCCCAGTTCTCTTCAGGATCCACGTCTAGGTTCAAAGACTTCTCTGATGCATTTTTGGCATACAGCAATAAGATACTGAATGTCAGCTCAATGGGGACCTCTGGCTACAAAGGAGGTAGGGCTAGATAACTTTGTTAGGAGATTTGGCTGACACTGGTTTGAAAGGGACTTGCTGCTCCAAACTACTCCATTGTCCCTTAGTTGCTGGCACTTCCTTACCCTCTCTCTCTACACTCAGGCTTTCTTACCTCCAACCGTGATGAAGGCAAGGTAAGTGTTCTCCAGTCAATACCTCATCTCCAGTTTAATATTTTCCAGTTGAAATCTGTCCCCCTGGCTTCACCATGCAGTACACCCTGGCCCCTGATTTCTGGTCTCTGCATTGAGCTTCTCTCTCCCAGTCTGCCTCTCTTCATCTCCCCCTGTCTAGACGCTTGTTTCAGTTCTGCATTCAAAATGCTCATATCCCTTTTTGCATACTCTCAGAACCAAACCAAGAAGCATCTTCCTCAGAAAAAAAATCTGTAAAACTAATCTTTGTCAAGTACCCAGTACTTTTGATTTGGAAAAACTTAGCTTGAACTATAGCTTTTAAAATGTTATATTGAAATTATATTTTGTGTATCCTGCCCCTAATAAATATCAATGTCAGAGACTCTGGTTTTCTTTTCTTGTATGTCTAGTACCTACAATAGTCACACTGTGCTTCAGGTATTCAATAGTTTGCAACTGTCAAGAATGTCACCCACCTGATACCTACCAGAAGTCCTTTCAATGCCCTCAAGTAAAACTTCTGTAAGATAAGACATAAAACTGAAAACTGAAATCCTACTGAAAGCAGCATTGTAACTTTGAATGGTTTTATAAACTTGTTTACATGTTTGCATTTGAGTATATGCACATGTGAATGCATGTTTTTAAATATCTAATTAGTATTATGGAAATGGTTATGGACTTATAAAATCACAAAATTAGATATATATATGAATTGATATAATTTAGGAAAATAATTTGCAAACAATTCTTGGTAACCTTTGTGTTCCTTACTTGTATTTCTTTGGGGAGGTCCTTTTTAAGTATGTTAGAGATTGTCAAGCAGATAAGCCAGTGTTTCTGGACCTCACTTAGCTAATGAGCCGCTTGGACAATACCAGCTTTTGCCATATGCTATATTGGAGTATACACACACATACACACACACACACACACACACACACACACACACAGAGAGAGAGAGAGAGAGAGACAGAGAGAGAGACAGAGAGACAGAGAGAGACAGAGAGAGACAGAGAGAGACAGAGAGAGATTTACATAGAGTTATTTTATCTAATAGAGTGCCCAAATAAAGTCAAATGTTATATCAGAAGTAAATGTGGTCTCAGAGACGTTAGGAGACATAGCTAAGACCATTCAGACTCACAGCATCTTTCCCAGACCAGAGTTTTTGTTTGGGTTTCATTTTTTCATTTCACAACCATATCTGAAAATGCTCTCTTCATCAATCCTGGGATGTTATCCATTCACACATATTCCATGGAATAGTTTTAGAGTTCAAGCATCTTAGAGTGATATGGGTTCCCCTCAATGACAATTCCTATTGGTGCTTGTACTTCAAATCCACATTGACTCCAGTCTTCATGCTTATTGTTGTCAGGCATGCCTTCAAATATTCTAAGATAGTCCAAGAACGTGTTTACATGGTTATCCAGCTAGAAATCCTTCTCAATCCCATTTGTTTTTGCCATAGCAATCTTCCAGTTTGATAGCTTGGCTTGTTACATGGCACATTTTCATGAATTAGTTAATAATGGCTTGGGTGTAAAAGTTGATTGGATTACCATTTACAGTGTTTTGGAGTTGCTGGCAACTGTTTTACTGGATGAATAGGAAATCTGCACTAATTGGAAAGCAGAGAAACAGTACTGGCACTACCTGAGCATCTGCGAGGTACCAGGCTTCTTGTAGGTTTCAGGACAGCTGTCCCTGGCCATTAGAAACTCTTGCCTTAGTAAGAAAAAGAGACACATGTAGACACAAACAACCCAGAATAAATAACACAATTAAGAATCTTATAAAGTGAACACCTATCAGTTACTTCACAGGGCATAAAGTATAATGCCATCCCATGTACAGAAAAGAGTATTTCACAGGTATGAATATTCTTCATTTACTCAGTCCATGCACCAATACCTAAGTTGGTTTCAGAAATTACAACCAGTCACATGGTTGTAATTTTTTTCTGTCATAGCAAAGTAATGTGAATCAAATTAAAACACTGAGCAATAAGTCTAATCCATATCTCTCATTCTCACTTGGCACATCCCTGTCTTATTTGTTTGTTGAGATGGGACTTCACTATGTAGCTCCGGCTGGCCTGGGAAAGTACTGTGTAGAATATGCTGGTCTAGGAACCATAGAGATTCACTTGTTTCTGTCTCCTGAATGCTGGGATTGAAAGTATCCACTACTATCCTAGGCAAGAACATTCCTTTTCAGTGTTTTTTGAATGTCACTGATGGCAGTGACAGTATGTGATGATAAAAATCATGGTAATTTTTTTTTTTTTCGAGACAGGGTTTCTCTGTGTAGTCCTGGCTGTCCTGGAACTCACTTTGTAGACCAGGCTGGCCTCAAACTCAAAAATCTGCCTGCCTCTGCCTCCCAAGTGCAAGGATTACAGGCGTGTGCCACCACCTCCCAGCGGTAAAAATTTTTTAATCTCTGACATGATGTTACATCTTATTTACACATATTGAATTACCATACCATACTGCATTAGCATGTGGTAACATTTATGTATGGTGAAAAGAAATATTAGGTACTTCATTTTGATCACTAGAGTTTGTATACATGAAACAAATTATTACATAAATGTATACAATTGGTGGGAAAGAAGAAGAAATATAAAAAAGATTAAGAGTGGAGGTGAATATGATCCAAACACAGTATAAATGTACATGAAATACTTTTCTTTGTATGATGGTTACATGTCAAAAAATTTTAAAAGAAACAAGTAAAGTGTCAGTGCTATTGGAAGGGGAAAAGTATTTTCATTGTTTTCTTATTGTTGTATTAGGTGGTTTTATTTTTGTTGTKTGTTTGTTTTCATAATGGTTTATAATAACTAGGTAAAGCAGGTAGATTGATGGACGGCACCAGAGGATGCAGAGTTTTCATCTCATGGAAGTTGGCCAATCTGTCCTAATGACAGTGTGGATCTCCTGAGGGCATCTCATCTGGGGAATGTCAGATGCAACTTGAAAAGTATTTGAAGTAAAACAGGCCAGGGTAAAGGAAGTATAGACACTTCTAAGGAATGTAAACCATATTTTTGGTTTCTTACCGCAAAGCAAAGCAGAAAGTAAATTCGCATTTGATATAAAAAAAAAATCAAGGAGAGGATCAACAGAGGGTCTATCAGTTAAGAGCGTGACGTGCTCTTAGAGATAACCCAAGTTCAATCCCCAGCATTCATGTTGGGGTGCTTACTTTTCCCTATAACCTGAGCAACAAGGGATCCAACACCACTGGTTTCTATGTAAATACATACACACATACACACACACACCACAGAGAGAGGCATGTACATGCACATATAACTAAAAATAAACATTAAAAAAATAAAGTAAAATAAAACATTAAGAGGAAAAGAACCAAGATAAGAAACAAAAATCTCTAAAACAGAATTCCTTGATCTATCTTTTGTTACTGGGACTAGATACATTATAATATAGAGGAATTTCTTTTCCACAGCCTTAGGGGATTTCAAATCCAAGGTCAAAGGAAAATCATCCACAGACGGTTCCCCTGCTGCATTGTTGCCTGGTAGAAGGGGCAAAGGTGGGAGATGGAAAGGGTCGGCCAACCTCATCTTTTTATAAGGTACCAATTCCACCCATCCATCGCTCCCTCAAGACCTAATCATGTCTTAAAGATCTCACCTCTCAGTGCTGTCAGAATGACAATAAAAAATTCTGCAAGAGTTTTTAAGGAAGACAAACCTTCAAACAACAGTATGAGAGCACAACAAACCAATCCAAAAAAAAAAAAAAAAAGCAGTAATAAAGGACATGCAGAAGCTAAAGGCAGCAGGCATCAAATCACACCCATAAACCCATAGAGTGAAACTTGCCAGTAATGACTCCTAGAAGCTCCTAGTTCAGTCGGATGGCTCCCCTCGCCTCCTCCCACCTTATTAAACAGGAGATTGGAGTTTTACAGGCTCTGCAGTAAATGCGAGTCCTTGTAGCTCCCAGAGTACTTGACAAGGAGTTTCACTTGTCATTATTTCACCGTGACTAGATAGAGTTGGGCAGGAGAGGGAAAGCCAGAAAGAATTTGATTTCCCATTGTCCTTGTTCCAGGGTGTCCTTGGCAGTCTGTTTTAGGATGCTCCTCAAGTCACCACAGAAACATCTGCCAAACACTCAACTTAAGGCAAAGGCTTACTGAGTTTTTATGTGGTCCTGCAGCACTGGTCTGTTTCTCCAGACTGCAAAGTTGGTTTAGATTTCACTGGAAACTTAGGGAGAAAAAAAAGCTTATTTGAAGGTTGGATGCATAAAAGCTGACATCTGCTACTTTGAATTTTTAAAAATAATATCTGGTTAAGGGAAAAATGTCAAGGGCTTTTCAAATCTGCATCAATTTGAATAAAACCATTGTCACAGTACTTGTGAAAAGTCAAAACACTTTTGGGTGAARTTAGAATTGATTTTTCYTTTGCAGAGTTTGACACAAAAGCAAAACCTTAGAGATCACAATCTGAAGTAATTTTGTGAGAACTGCCCAAGTCCAAATCTTCCAATTAAACTCATGTTCCAGAAGATAAAGTGTTTGCTGAATTAGAGTGTCTAATTTGATAGATAAGGGTATCTCTTACCTTCATAAATATTGTATCAAGAAGTAAAATCAGACAAGGCTGTACTCCTGATAAGGCCCTGGATATCAAGGAAAAGTGATTAACATATTTTCAAGATAAATCAGTTTGGTTGATATACCCACATGCCATGTTTTCTAGAAAAAAGAAAGTTACATATTAAATAAAAACTTTTTTTTCTGGTTTACAAATGAACAAAAGTTGTAGATGGATTTAATATGAAAATTTGGCTTGTTGAATATATTCTTCTAGAATGTAAATTTATCCTGAAAATAAAATATAATGGATGACTCCACTTGCCATTGGTTTGGTAATTAGGGCTCCAGCTAACTCAGATTACAGTAGGTCTGTGGATCCCTCTGTTCTCAAAGGGTTCATAGGAAAAATTTCAATGCTTATAATGTTCATTTATGGCCTCGAGGAAGCATTGAGTAGTGTGCACACCATTAAATAGGTTTTTATGTCGATAAGTATGGTTAGCTGGTTAGCAATGAGCAACGAAATTGTTAACAAAGAAGACTCTAGTATTTAGTGCTGAGAGTACAAGTCATCTATGTTAGGTTCAAAAAACTCTTGTGTTGAGTTCTTAAATTTGCCTATTAATCACTCTTTCTAGGTAGTAGTATAACTGCTACTGTCATCAGAAACTTATATTGCTTGTCAACAGGAGTAACAAATAAGCTAAGAAAGCTTTCTGAAAGCTAATAGGCAGACTACTTGCTTACCCACCCTGTGTGTAGATAAACATCCAAAGGAATCTTCTAGAATATACCTTGACAATAGTACCAAGTTGTGGTCTCCTTTCCCCCCATTAGATTAACAAGGTTATGTGCTTTAACTAAATGGTCTCTGGCAAGCAGATGGAAGAAATGAGTGGAATTGTGTCACTGCCTTCATCTTGTTTCATCCTGATTTACTGCAGTGACCTTGATATGGCATCCTCCTTCATTCGAGGAATAACAGAAACAAGGAAGTAGTCAAGGAATCATAGACGTCTTGCAGTATTCCAGAGTGACCCTGTGCTAGAATCTAGAGAGCCTTCACTTCCACCCTGAATTACAACTTCTTCAGCACTAAAATTCCTGAGTATCTTTGATGTGGGATAATTATCACTTTTTGGTTTTATATTCATAAACTTTACATTACCAGGAACCCATTATATTTGAGGACCTAGAGGCACAGAGTCTTCAACTGCACACACACACACACACACACACACACACACACACAAACACAAACACACATACACAAAAACACACACACATACACACACACACACACACACACAAACCCCTAATAAATAACAGATATCAGAGCTAGAATTTTAGCATGGGCAGAAGGACTTCACAATGCTCCACTTTAGCCACAACACTCTCCTGACTTTATTATGATGTAAAGTGGTTGCTGGCATGTATCTCTGAAGGCAAAATCTGAATACTGAGTGGTTTACCATATTTTTTCCTTCTTTTCATTCTCAAAACCTTAATCTAATTTCATTACAAACAGAATTCACAATTGCATGAAATATTAGGTTAAGCAGAGTAGTATAAACAATACTGAGTATATCTTTTATGACACGGTTTTTGAGGGTCACATTTTGTCTCTAGGTTTGGCTGTGGTCCTGAAGCAGCTCTTTACTTGAGATCTGTTTTTCTTATTGTTGCTGTACACCATAAGCTTCTGTGCATCTGGATCCTCCTTTATACATGGCTGTAAAGTCTATTGATCCCCATATTTTAAAAGATCTATGTATTTCCATTTCCTTTGTATGAATGTGTTTATGTATGTGATGCACCACATGGATGAATGATGTTTGTGGGGGCCAGAAAAGAACATCAGAGCCCCCTGGAACTACAACTACAGTCAGTTGTGAGTTACCATTGGGTGTCATTTTGAAAGAAGCTGGCAGAACTAAGACCCAGAGTGTGGAGTAAGGAGTGCCTTGTATACACCAGGCTTCAAGGTAGGTATATGGCACTCTGGCAAAAGAACTCACCAAGACCACATTACAGTCTTGCGAGATGTATCCTGATTATACATGTGAAGGAAAGCTTACAAATCCTAAGGATTGACTCAAGTTTGCACATCTAAGACGTGGGACAATGGGGGATTGAATACAATCTGTATGTCTCAAAAACTTGGTTATTGGAATCCTGCACAGTTAGACAGAGCCCTGAGACCCGCCACCATCTTGGAGCTGGTAGCCTAACCAGGTATGCAGAGGGCACCAGAGTGAAGGATTTCCCAGGGCATAGYCTGCCTGGGTGCCTTCCGCACCAGGGAGCCTGGCTGCTCTACAGCTGCCTGGGCACTCGGGGGAGCATCTGACCTGCAGGAAGTMCCTTAGATAGACTGAGCCCCAGGGACCAAGATCCCCACCATCTTGGATCCCGCAGTTCAACCAGGGAAGCTCCTGATCTACAGAGAGCCCCTCGGTTAGACAGAGCCCCTCAGTCCTCCACAATCTTGGCAGGAGCAGTTCAAACAGACGGAGCCCTGTGGACTGAGAGCTCCACCATCTAGGCTCCAGTAGTCCAGCCATGGAAGCTCTGGTCCTGCAGGGAATCCCACGGTTAGACAGAGCCCTGAAACCACCACCATCTTGGAGGTTTCCATCACTTAAGAAGTGATTCTTAAGAGCTGACATCTAGGCAAACCAGGAGGAAACAGCAGGAGGCCAGTTACACGCCCAGCAGCAAGCCAGGAGCAGACTTGAGTCCAGCTCAGCAGAGCTGAGGAGGTAATTCAGAGTCCAGTGGCAGTGCTAAATGCCAGGCTCACAGGAGCTTCACACACCAACCAGTAACAACGAGACCAACTAACTCCAGAGATAAACAGATGGCAAAAGGCAAACATAGGAATGTTACTAACAGAAACCAAGGCAATATGGCAGCATCTGAACCCAATTTTCCAACCTCATCAAGTCCTGGATACCTCAACACACCAGAAAAACAAGATCTGGATTTAAAGGNACAGATTGCTCTTACCTGCTACTTCAGGGTTGGCTCTGAAGATCATTGTTACACAGCCTCTCAGTTCAGCACTCCCAGAAGGCACTGCGCTTGCTCACTGAGTGCCGCCCTCCATGGGCTGCARGATTACAAAGCCTGAATGCAGTGGTGGTGGTCATCTCCCCACAAGACGAATCACTCTTCCCTCTGTGGTATTTCTGTCTCCTCTTCGCGCCTGATCTTGCTATCTCACTGACATGATTTATCATCTTTCCCTGTAGGCATTAAGGCAGGGRAGAGATTGCTCACACTGTTTTAAACGTCTCTTTCCAGGATTGCGCAGGACCCTGCCTACCTTCTTCCATCGCCCTGGCTTCTGGGCTCAGAGTTTCCTGTTAAGCAGCATGGTGCGCGGACGATTATCCAGTGGGAAAAGCGATGTGACCTGAGAGGGGGCAAGCCTGTCCTCTCTGTCTGACACACTGAGTCTTTTCGTTCAGTGATGAGTGGGAGTCAGAAGCTGGAAAAGAAGGGGACAAAAACAGCTTCCCAACCTGTATGTTGGCTGCATTTGTCAGCTGCAGTAAGGGCTCATGGACGTCAGGCTGGCTTTGATATTCAGTTGCTAATAAGTTTGCGKCAAAGCAGCCAAATGGCACCTGAAATGATGCAAAACAGCATGGAATTTATTTACTTCATTTAGTGTGACTATTCTCCTGTTTTCACGAGTGGAACATTAATGTTAAAGATGAGCGCTGTCCCATATGCTACGCATAGCATATATTACCAATGTCCTGATATTTCTCAATTTAAAGCCCACATAGTCCATAATG
Organism: Apodemus speciosus; assembly: GCA_002335545.1. Taxonomy (NCBI): domain Eukaryota; kingdom Metazoa; phylum Chordata; class Mammalia; order Rodentia; family Muridae; genus Apodemus; species Apodemus speciosus. The sequence continues at coordinate 43,379 of BDUI01012466.1, forward strand.
TTTCAGATATGAAATTATGGAGCTTTATTGTGGTTATTGTGGAGGAATGTCATGCAATTTGTGAGGCAAATTACATTTGTGCATATGTCCATTTGCAAATTAATGTAAATGTTTCTCCTACCATTTTATAAACGCTAGGAACAACGCCCTTTACACACTCTCCGGTCATGGGATTACAGATAGACTCTCCAGCCAATGTTTCAAGCCCATCATTCCTACTCCATAATTGCTGCACTCAAGCATTACAGGAAAAAAAAAAAAAAACAAAAAGGCAGAACAAACATGCAGGGCACATTACAGGATATTGTGATGTATCTTCAATTCTCTTTCAATAAATCCTTTGGACAACCTACTGCATGAAAATTCTGGTTTTTATTATTAAATCCAATTGTCATTCCATTTTAAGCGGCTAAATATGCAATTTAAATATCTTTAAAACTATTTAATTACATTTCAAGGCATATGGAGAATAAAACAAATTTTACTTCTATGCTTACTCTAAAACCAATTAAATTTGAAAATGTTATGCTTCTACTTGAGCAAATAGAAAGAATAACTTCCTTGCTGTACAAGGAAATGTTTAATCTCTGGTCTTGCCATTATCCTTGCTTTATTAGCATCGATTTATCCATCCATCTACCATCATTGTAGATATCAGCCAGCCACTAATTTATATTTTCTTCACTAGTTAACCTTCCATGGCTATCCCCAACGTCTGAGATAACCAGCCTAACAGGAGAACACGTTTACTTGGTCTCACGGTTCCAGGGGTATCATTACACACTTGGTTGTCTTTGTTGCTTTGGGTCCCGTGAGGAGACAAGGCATCATCATGGGACCGTGTGCATTAAGCTGCTCACTTGAAAGCTGTGAGTAGAGAGAGGAAGAGGCTGCAATCCCCACTTTCCCCTCCAGAGGACGCTGGCAGTGATCACACTTTCTCCCACAGGTTTCTACCTGCTCAAGGACTCACCATCTCCTGGTAATGCCCCAGGTTGGCAGCAAAGCCTTTGAGGAGCCCTCAARGGGCCAAGCCAGAGCAACCACCCACTTCAGAGACTCTAATAGGATTAGATTCTAACAGGATTAGCAATTTGGAGGTTGTCCGGATGGAACTTCAGAGTGAAGGTATGCTAAGGTCCATGAGAAGGAGACTGCTTTGAACTTAGAGGGAACATTTAACAAGACAGATGGTCTTTAAAAGAGCCAGAAAGACAGATAATGCAAACGCCTGGCCTTGGAAGCCAGAACGGAATCAGAAGTTTCAGATTCCGTGCTGTGCTTTAGTCTCTGTGTGATCCAGGCAATCTGCTTACCCAGCCCATCCTAATCCCCTTGCCTATAAACGAGAGGAAAATGTTACCGCATTACTTTACAAGTTTCTTCTAAGGGTAAGTACATCATCCTAAATAATTTCCGAACTAAATAAATCACCATACTTGGCCCATGGTAAGTACTCAATAAATGCAGTCTTACTTCTTGCGTTTGATTCCTTTTGGCTCTTTTGTTTTTCCTGTTTTATACCCGGTTCTCTGGTTCATTTATTACTTTTTCCCAATCATTTAAACATTCACTGAATACATATAGCATGTACCATATATGGTACAACCATCTGTGATAGGAATGCAAAGACTCAAAGTCCTGAAGAGTCTAACCACTTAACAGAGGAGAGAGCGGTGAGAGAAATCAGTAAGGGATAATCAAGGGGAGGAAAAGAGCACACTGCCTTTGCCCTGGAAGACAGAACTGAGAATACAGAGTTCTGGTTGCCTTGGCAACTGATAATCCATAAACATGTCCTACGGAGAGATTTTCAACAAATAGCTCAGAAACTCTTTTTTTTTTTTTTTTAGAAACTCTTAAAAAAAAAAAAAGAAAGAAAAAAGAAGAAAAGAAATCTCATTAAACTGCAGCGAGAAGAGATGAGGAAGTGCACATTGTTGCCTGCAGGGGGCGACAAAACTGCAACATCCAGGTCTCAGGGTCCAAACACCCTCTGCTGGGTGCCCTTGAGCAGGTCATTCACCTCCTCTGGACAAGGTTTCGCACTTGAAGATAACTGCCGTTTTATTTCATGGAAGAAAAAGAATACGWAAGCTACTTAYTTACTGTGTCGTTAGCGCGCATTCACCATTTGATACACAGTGGCCCTTATTATTACTCGTCTCAGAATTCTTGCAAATTGTTTCCCCTCAAATTCCCACCACGAGCACTCTGACATGGCGAGCACAGTAATTCCTCAGGATTCTCTACAAGAAAAGCACTTTAAATACAAACCAATTTTCCATGTGTATTACTTAAACCTTAGTCCCAAATTCTTGTTTTAAACTTTCATTTATTATTTGGTAATTGTATGTCTAATCTTTTTTTTTTTTTAAATCTTACCACCTGACACAGACCATGTATCCAACTAATGGTTGACTGGAAGGTCACACGTGAAAAACTCGACAGGCACAGTGAATAASGGAAAAACTAGCCTATTTTCAAACAACGAAAACGAGTTTTGAGTTATATCAAGATGAGAACAGCTCAGGTTCTGGTGACTGGGGTGAGGCGAAGCTGCTCTCATTCCTCATAACCTAGGCAGGAAGCCAGGCAGATCCATCCAGTCATTCTCCGTTCCCGGAACAGCCCCCGGGACTCAGAGATTTGCTTTTGGTTTCTGGTGTTCCATGGCTYTCTTCACAGGGGCAGTCAGCGTGACTTTGAGCTCCGAGGCAGCGGGGATCTATGCCAGAGCCCAGAAAACCTAATGATCGGCTTCCTCCTCTCACTACCAGAAGTAATTCTCGGATTTACYGAGCTCTGGCACACCTTTGGGCTCTATTTCATCTCTTAGGACCAAGGGAATGCATCCCAAAGGTCAAACCAGTCGGAAGCTGCCTTGGCACTGACTGGGATGAATCTTTCCCTGGGCGGCTCCCAAGCGCTGCAGGTGGCTGGGCAGCAGCGATCACTCTGCATCCCGGAGTGAATGCCACGTCTTCCAGATTCTCACAGAGCATCAAAGGCTGATGGGGCTTGCCCCATTCCTGAGGCGAGGAGGTGCTGGAGGCAGCATTAATTGTTGGATCTTGATAACCTCCCCACCCACCTTGTGCCGCCCTCTGGGCTCAGAAGCCCATAACCCCTGACTGCACAGGCTTTTCTTGGCAGGGGCAGCAGCGCTTCGGGAACTTTCCATTTTTCACATGCCAAGACTATGCCGCCAGTGYGCTGTCAATGCGCTGGGCTTGAAAGCGTTCCTGGGTGGTGTGCTGGGGGGCTGAGGTCTGCTCCCACTTGCTCTCACCGTGTGTGGGAAGCTCCCCCGGGGAAGAGGCTGTGGCCGGGCACGCCCAGCTTATCACTGATCTTCTGCTCCCAGGCTTGGAGGCTCTGGAGCTGGGGAAGGCTGCCAGGCGCTTGGAGGAGGCTTACAATCCTCCAATTATTGTCAATGCACTGTGTTACCTCCCTCCAGTCATGAAGTCAGCACGCCGTAAACCCGTTTTTCCGTTTGCTCTGTGAATCTCAGGCCACAACATTTTAAGTCCCAATAKCTCATCTTTTGATGAGGATATTCCCTTTGTAAATTTTGTAACRTAACCTTTGAGGGCTAGCAGTATAACCTGTTAGAAATCTCGCCAGCAAACATTTGTTAGCTGACTCTAGTGCCCACTCCCCTCCCCTTTCAGGGTTTCATTTCTACTTTGCATGTAGCCTGTAATGTCTTTTTATTAAGATCAGAAATTTAATTATGTACATATTTGAAACCTGAACCCATTAAGTCTACAGATCCCTTGAAAATGCCATTTGCCAGGTGTGCAATCACAGTCAATGTGCAAAAAATGTCGCACAACAATTAGGTTTTAAAGCTTAGCTTACATCCGGCCGAGGGACTAGCTCTTTAGAAGAAGAGAAATTGCTCTGGAGACGATAGAGCAAATCAGGAAAGCGGCCGAATAAGTAAGAAGTGAAATGAAGAGGATTATGTCCCTACAAAAGCTATTGGCAAGGAGGGAGAGACTGAAGCAACGAGGAAATGCAGACTGGAAGAGAAAATGGAACAGAGTCCTCTAATACGGTGGCTCTCCACTGTGGGTGGAAACCCTTTACGGGGTGGAAAGACCTTTCACAGGGGTGGCCTAAGATCATCCGTAAACACAGATATTTCCATCATGATTTGTAAATGTAGCAAAATCACAGTTATGAAGTAGCAGCGAAATAATTTTGTGGCCGGGAGTCACCACGACATGAGGAACTGCATTAAAGGGTAGAAGCATTAGGAGGGTTGAGGGCTGGTGGAACAGGAGGCTCTGAAACCACCTTCCCTGTCTACCGAGACTTMCCTAAGCGGAGACAGCCAGGTCTTCAGGGTGTTCCCAGGTCCCCACCACAGCCCCTCGGGTATGCCTGTCTGTTTTTTTTTTTAATGTATTGTTTTGCCCTTCACACCATCATCTTGATTTATGAGCTGTCTTTCCTACTAGACTTTAAACTCCCCAAGGTCAGGGATCGGGAGAAATGTCTAAAACGGTATTTCCTGTGAAATAAGGTATCTGTGACTGCAGTTGTCCAAAGGGCAAGTATTGTCTGTRATGGGCTTCAGATAGRTGCATTTTCCACATAAACTTTCAAGTTRGGACCTGGTGTCTGGGGCCTGTCAGCACACAGCCTTAGTGTCCAGCCAATCCCTAGGGATGACCCAACCTGCCCAAGGCTGTCTCAGATCAAAAGGAATGTTTTTGGAAGATGGACGCATCCAGTACCTAGGATGGCCATCTGTACCTAGCAGGGGCAACTCTGAGGGGGTGGGGGGGGCGGGTCTAGAATGACCCATAGAGATGGTGGGCCTGTCTAATGCTATGGGGAGCTTTTGAAAATTTATCTTTCCCTTTGTCCACTCCTGGTTATCTATTCTCTCTCTGTCTTTCTATCTCTGTCTCTCGGCCTCTGTCTCTGTCTCTGTCTCTGTCTCTCTCTCTACCACC
>BDUI01012466.1:48666-60425 GCA_002335545.1 Apodemus speciosus
TAAATATCTACTCTCATTACTTAGGCTTCCTTGGTGCATTTGAGCAGGAAAAAAAATGACAAGAAAAAAGAATTTATGATAAGAGTATGAGTAAGRGAAGGGAAGGTGGCCTCAGAAGGCTCCCAGGAGAGCAGCTATGGAAACTGCAAGGGTTTGGTGACAGGAAGAGGAGTCTCTCCTGACGTCTAAGCTATTTATCCTTTCACCTGACGTTTACAATTTAAAATTTTACCTTCCAGGAAACAAGGTAACAGATTAACTTGAGCTGCCTGCTATGCTAGCTTGGTAGGACAGGGACCTGGCAAGGCCACGCGCACACTCCAAAGGAGAAACAAGGCCTGTTATCAACAGAAGGCAAAAGGTGGGTACTGGGCTATCAAATATCTCAGATGCCTCTCATGCATATTTTGTGCCAGAGAGATGCTATATATGGGTAAACATGGGTACAATGACAACAACTATGCTTGTAAAAAAGAAAACACATATAATGAAGGCAAAATAAGTAATCCRTGCAATATAAAATATGGAACAGAGAGAATCACTGCAGACAAATACTAAGGAGGTGGAAAGACGCAGACAAACATTAGGCATAACTGAGCAAYGAAAGCAGTCCTAGGTATACAGTGTTGTTGCTACAGCCTGCATCAGTGTGATCTCTGGGCCCATGAGAAGCTACAGCAGGTATATGATATGTATAGGCAGGTAAGAAACTGAGAGGAAGGAGATGTGAGTGCTCACAGCTATGAGGTATTTTCTGGAGGGATGGATTTTATTTTATTTTTTAGTTTCTTTTTTAATTACATTTATATTTTTTATTAGATATTTTCTTTATTTACATTCCAAATGTTATCCCTTTTCCTCGTTTCACCTCTGAAAACACCCATATCCCTCCCCCCTGCTCACTAACCCATCCACTCCTGCTTYCCTGCTCTGGCATTCCCCTACACTGGGACTACGAGCCTTCACAGGACCAAGGGCTTCTCCTCTCATTGATGTCCAACACGGTCATCCTCTGCTGCATATGCATCTGGAGACACTGGCCCCTCCATGTGTGCTCTTTGGTTGGTGGCTTGGTCCCTGAGAGCTCTGGAATTCTTATGAAATTAGATAGGAAATAATTTAGTGAATATATTAAAAACTGCTCAGGTGTACATTTTGACTGAGGATAAAAGGCCATGGGTTAGTTATTATATAGTTATTATATAAGTTATTATATAAGATAAAAACAAAACAAAACACAACAAAAAAAGCCTTTAAGAATAAAACAACAGCAAAAAGCCGTGGTATGGAAGATATTGTTAGTTGGCTAATCAGACTCATTTTCAATCTGGGTTTTTCTTTGCCTGCTTTAGTTGTACATTCAGGCAATGCACTCCTCCTGTCTTGCTTGTAACTAGAAATGGCCAACTGACATATTTTTGGCCACYGTTCATGGATTAATTAATTTTCTTGCCATTGTCACCAGATACCTGATAAGAGGTTACTTATGGGGGGAGAACATCCTCTAGTCTCACAGTTTGAGGGTAAGGTCCGTCATGGTGGGAGGGGAGGGCGGCCGCAGGAACACAAGGCAGCTGCCCGTCTTCAGGTGCTCACAGGCTGGCAGCAGAGAGTAGAAAGGAAGCGGAACTGAACTCTCAAATGTCAGCGCCCGCTTCCAGGTGCTCATTTTCTYTAGCACGCTCCCACCTTCTAAAGATTTGACAATCTCCTAATCCACCTGGGGGCCAAGCAATTTAACATTTAGCAGTTTAACATTCTGGGGGAACACTTCACATTCAAACCACAGCAATTTGCAAGCCGAATTCTGCTAAYGTCTGATTCTCCACCTTCCTGATGCTGTGACCCTTGAATGCAGTTCCTCATGTTGTGGTGACCTCCTCGCCCCCAACCATAAAATTATTTTGTTCCTACCTCATAACTATGATGAACCGTAATGTTAATATATGATATGTAAGATGCAAGCCCCATAGGTTGAAAACTGCCTGCTAGAGGGTTTGGAGGTTGGAAGATTCTTTAGCTTCTCTGATACACCTGGTGCTATGCTTTTCTCTTCTTCTTGCTTAGAATGTGGTATCTGGTGATAACAGCAGCCATATTGAACAAGTATKGAATACTAAGTAAAAGCAGTAAACAAAGAATGCATAAGATCAGGAACTTCAGATCRACGTCAACGGGTGTTCTTGCTATTTATAAATTGCTGTCAGTGAGGTTTTAAGATTATGACAATTAAAATGATTTCTAATTAATATACAGAGAGCTACTTTACACTAAAATGAATCTGGGATAGACTTTAAGGAAGTAGATAAATATAAACATCCACCACCTAAGTGACTGGTGGATATTCTATTATAGGGAAAACACTCATTCTAGGTCACTAGGAATCAGCACAGCTGCACCTATTTCTTACATGATGCATCTGACCAGTGTTTTTTTYCCCCCTCTGAACYTAGAATCTACTTTCAGCTTCTTTCCTTGAGAGCAGTGGTTCTCAACTTGTGGGTAGTGACCCCTTTRAGAATCGAATGACCCTTTCACAGTGGTCATCTAAGACCACAGGAAAACACAGATGCTTACATTAAGAGTCACAACATCAGCACAATTACAGTTATGAGGTAGTAACAAAAATAATTTTATGGTTGGGGAGGTCATCTCAACATGGACTGTATTAAAGAATCACARCATTAGGATGGTTGAGAAGCACTGCTTTAGAGAAAGGGTATTTATCATTTTCATTATGGTTTATACAATAATTATAGTCTGATTTAATTTGATTCCTTTCCAGCTATCTCAGAAATGTACTGGATATCTTGTCATATGATCATTTCATCCTAACTGCCTCCATCACCTAGCCTGTGTACACCCCCGATTTAGTTAATATCTGTGCAAAAGCACGGAGCTGCTGCATCTGTTTGTCCTGAACATTTTACTCTGCCGTTTAACTCTCCCCTCACARGTCCTACTAGGTCCACCACTATACAAGTATATATATGTATATGTATATATATTAAAGTGTATAAATTATATATGTATGTGTGTATATAATAGTACATCAAGTATACGAGTACATTCTTCTGCTGTCCTCAGAGTCACCTGATAAAGTTCCTTGTGTCACTAGAAGGTAGCCTCTATAAGGACAGGCATTTTGTCCCTACTAGACACCATTATGAGCCCTGTGCTCATGGTCTGTCAGCACATAGTTCTTACTAAGGAACCGTGTCTTCCCCATCAAAGGACTCTGGATTCTTATTTTAGTTTTTGCCGTTCTTCGCAACGTCCCCTTGAAGTCACTCATATTTTTCTCTTTATAACATATATTTTTCTTCTCTTTTTAACTTTTTATTATGGAGAATTATAAACATATGTAAAAATAGGAAAAGAATAATAATGGAAATCACGCACATGCGACCCAGTTTCAACTCCCAATCTTGTTCCATGGAGTTTTCACTCATTCCCTGTTCTTATGAATTAGAAGGCATCCTATTGGTTCACCCATCAGCATTTCAGTTTGTGTTCCTACAAGAAAATAAATATATATTTAAAAGGTATAGCCTGGATGTCCCCATAATACATAAAGAATAACAATTCCCTAATCTTCTCAGCGGTATCCTAATTTGATTTAATCCCTGATTCAGTTGGATGACTTGATGAGTGAGCAACTGGATGAGTAAGCTAATTCAGAATGAACTATTTGGGAACTTCCTTCGGAGTCCAGTGATCAAGCCAGCACTTGGTTCTTTAGCCATCTGACTACGTGCTTGCCTCCAGGCAATTCTGAACCTGAAAGAAAGATTTGCCTTCCTCCTTTGGCAGCGTATGAGCCTTCTTTACACATAAACAGGAAAATGCCCGCTGAAAGAGATGAAGGATTGGGGTGCAATATCTATCGCTGATGGGTGTCCTTCAGCACAGAGCATGTGAAAAGACAAGTATATATGGAGGGAAGACGATGACAAAGCAGGAGGTAATCATCCATAAGCAGGGAGAAAAACCACCGGAGAAGCACCCAGCTCACTCCCTGCTACATAGTGCTGTCCTACAAGAATAACAGCCATTATTATCACAGCTGTGCAAATATTTGTTAGAGACCCTCAAGATCTGACCTCTTGATGTTCTTTCATAGGAGGAGCGTTGTGGGGGAGCAGGTTGGAGCTCAGCCTGAAATATTAATCCCTCTCTCCTGTCTTCCTCATCAGCTAGAAGAAAATTGCTGTAAAGGCATGTGGCCTTGGCAAGTCCTAGAGTAAATGGGGTGCAGGAAGTTTTAAGAAAGAGGGAATGCATTAACCCAGCAATGGGAGAGTCATTATGCTTGAAGTGAGACTTCCAGTGGTGCTGCTTCTCTGTCATCACCCTTGCTACTGGAATTAACCTCTCGCTCAGGCTCTGTCAGGGAGTTCAATACACTAGTTGCTTCCTCACGTTGGATTTTGGTGAAATCATGCTTTGCTTTGTCACTGTACCTTGTACATTGCCTTTTTCTTACAACCTCCCAGGGGGAAAGAATCCCTGTAAAAATGCTCTTTGACTTCCGAATTCCAGCCTAAAAATCTGCAAACCAACGAACTGTAGAAAACTGTAGGAAAGTTGCCATTGTTCATGCATGTTTGTCTTCCTTGTCCAGAGTACCTCTATCCAGTCTGTGGTCCCACCCACCTGTATGATAGCAACTTCCTTTTTAAGTCTGGGAAGAGCTCCAAAAACCTTCCCTTAGCCCATTCCTTCCTGTGTGTTGACTTCTTTCCTTTGCATCCATGCTGTCTCCTGCACAGGGTTCTACTCTAGATTCAAGCAACTTTATTACCATTATTTTGTTGGCTGTTAGTTGAATGCTTAAAGGTAGATACTACAGATAACTTTGTATTGGAGTCTAACACAACACATTGTACGTAATTGTGTTGAAAAAAGAAGGATGACCAATTGACTATCATATGCATCTTTAAAGTTGGATTAATAATGCACACCTCAGAATTGACGGTCAGGTAATATTTGTGGAAATTTTATATTTACATCAGTAATCGTTTCTGAGCTTTCAAAAGGGAACTGAAGTTTCAGCATATTACTTGATCTTGAGTTTGAATACACTAAGAATGACTCATTTTCTTTTTCTTTCTTTCTTTTTTTTTCAGAGCTGAGGACCAAACCCAGGGCTTTGTGTTTGCTGGGCAGGTGCTTTTCCACTGAGCTAAATCCCCAACTCTGGAATGACTCATTTTCAACCCTTAAAATTATATGGTTTCATATTAAAACATAAAAAATAAAACCTGGAAAGGTGTTACAGGTGATCTGACCAAACTTTTCTCTCTCTCTCTCTCTCTCTCTCTCTCTCTCTCTCTCTCTCTCTCTCTCTCTGTTTTACAATTCCACATATATATATTTATCTTTTAAAAATGATACAATCATTGTACATAGAACAAGGTACAGCATGCTATTCCATCAAATGCATACAGTGTGTTATGATCAAGCCAGGGTAATTGGCCTATCCATCAAACAGTTAACATCTCCTTGCCAACCACTTTCTTTTATTGACAAGGAAATTGAAGAGAAGCAATGGTGCCCTCCACTGCACAGCCCACTGTTACCAGAACCACTTTGATGCACTTACATTGCCTCTTCTGAGAGAACAAATACTGCAGTAGAGCAGCCAGGAGAAAAGAATTTAGATGTAACTTAACAAAGACAAAAGTCACCACATGTACATTTCCCAAAATAATACAGTCTGGTTTTAAAATTCTTTTTCTAATAAAAGATTGTGAATGGATTTCATTCAATATTGATATATCCTTCAGCATAGCGGTATTTTGGCATGTTTATTTGTTATTGTGAAACTGCATTTCAATAATGTATAAGGATATGTATATTCAAATTGCCTTTGAATAATATATAGTGGAGATGGTTTCCTTATTCATTCAGTGGTTTTCCTTCAAAGAACTACAAATATTTGTGCTAAAGATGTAGTTTCTGGTGTACCTGCTTTTTCCTTTGACTTTAGCAGTTTGGGTTCTATGTTCCTGATGTGAGCMTATAAAACAACATAAATACCAGAGATACAGCATAACAAATCATCAAATGTACATTGTCTGACCATCTGTCCGCTCAATTTAGAAGAATCAGCTTAGGAAGAATTGCAAGCTTATTGGGAGAAAGGGAGAGATTCTTGTCTGACCCTAAATCACATGCAGCCAAGGGCAACTCAGACCATTTCTGGATTTTCCAAGGAGCGTGTAGGACAGTGGTCCAAAGACATCTACCTGTATATCTGCTATAACGTTCTTAGGACAAGTGTGGTCACAGACTAGGAAGTGAACTCTCAGCTCTGCCATCAGAGCATAATGTTTCAGTTCAGTGAAGGGTTCAGGGACCGTAGCAGGGCCTTTCTGATTTATAGCTTTGGGCTTCATCCTTGGTAAATGCAGTGGTGGGAGAGTGGCCACAGGTTTACAAGTAGAGATGGATGGGAAATTGCCTCAGGAAGTATTGCGCATAGTTTCCATACATGCTGATGTATATCTATGACATCAGAACTTGAGAAACTGGAGTGGGAATTGTATCATGGGATACAGTATGAGACCTTGTCTTGGGAACAAAGGATTACGGACACCAGGATACCTAAGGACAAAAGATCTGACTATGAACTCATCGGTGACCCTTTCAGAGACTCTCATATTAGTGATAAGACTTTGAAGGGTAGGCAAAGTCTAGTGGGATAGAACTTATTCAGACATTAACAAATCTGTACCAGATACTTCTCTTTGAGCTCTAGATAGAGTCCCGGACAGAGAAGATTCTGTCCTATACTGTGGGACTCACACAATGTATGCACATGACAGTGCTAAAAGGTATTCAAGTTATCTAATGTAGGAAGTAGTACAACCTATAAAATAAAGGAGAGCATAATAAATGTGTTAGGAATGGAAAAGGGAGAAGGCAAGAAGCTGGTCTGACTTATTAAGAAGATGACATCTCAATAAAGAATTGAGGGAGACAAAGACATTAGAAAAGAAAGTGCGCAAGGAAGCTGTGTTTAAGTCAGAAGATAGCTGAAACAATGGTCCTAAAGTAAGAAAATGGTTGGCATCTTGTATCAACCCCAAGGAAGCCTTCATGATCAAAGGGGAATAAAAAATTCATTAAAAAATGATTTGGGGCCAAATCACAGAGGTCTTGTAGATTTTCATAAGGAACATATCCCTAGTGAAATAAACAGATATGTGAAGTTTTAATTTGACAATTAGAACTACATCTAAGGATCTATAGCTCTCTTGGACTTCCATGTTGAGGATGGTATAGAATCTAGGAGATGAGATGGAAGAATAATACAAGGTATGTAAAATATGACGTGGTTAGATTGGAGGTATATTCTGTATGTAAAGCAAAGGGGATTTGTTGGGTTACAGTCAAAAAGGTGTCAAGGATGAAAGACCAGAGCAAAGGGCGGGGGAGTGTTGCCACCAAGGTAGGCAAGTGAAGTGCTCAGGGATTTCTTTTGGAATATTTAGTTTGGGATGCTCACTGGTAGACTTGAAGTATCTCAATTAGCCCAACATTACGATTGGTGCAAGTGAGGGATTCCTGAGAAATCTGGACTATATCATGGTTTGTTTCTGATGTGCACCTATAAAACAAGGTAGACTCATGTGTTTGAATGTTTGGCCCATAGGTCTTGGGAATAGTCAAAGGAACTTAAGTACTGCCATTTTGACTTCAGACTCCATTTTACAGAAGTTGATGAACTTCCTCTCTAAGCAACAATAGTTCCCCAAAACATACTGCCTGTTTTTAACAACAGAGAGAACAAATGAATTTGATTGACTGGGCAAAAATACTTACAATTCAGTGTCGGTTGACAGTGATGGGACACTTGGGAAGGTCCCTAATCCCTAAAGTGCTGATTGGTAAAAATTCTAACTGTAACTTGGCCCAGATGCTTGTGATCTTTCTGCTTATAAACCCTGCTTTAGCCCTCACTCGGGGCTTCCAAAAGAAACAAGGCTCCCGTGTCCTTGTCTGGCGGCTGTGCTCCACCAGCACCTCTGCTTATGTAGAATAATAAAAGAGTTTGCTGTCCACGAGCCCACTGATGTAGTCTCTCCCCTACCTCATGGGACACAAAGGACATGCTGTAACATAAGGACTGGTACTATTAGGAGGTGTGGCCTTATTGGAGGAGGTCTCATATGCTCAAGGTAGGCCTAGTGTGACAATCTCCTCCTTCTGCTGCCTTCAGATCAAGATATAGAACTCTCAGCTGTTTCTCCAGCACTGTCTGCCTGCAAACCACAATGCTTTTCTGCCATAATGGTAATGGACTAACCCTCTGAAACTGTAAGCCAGCCCCAGTTAAATGGTTTCCATTAAAAGAGTTGCTGTGGACATGGTGTCTCTTCACAGCAATAGAAACCCCCAATTAAGACATATTACAATCTGCAGCACATTTTAAAGGCATTTTTTTGTGTAGTCATCATGACCTACTAGAAGTTAGATGAGTCCAATTCAAAGTATCACAAACAATTGTGTTTTCAGTGAAAAGATATGAATACATCCAGGCAAAACTAATTTGAGGTTCATTTATTTCCCTTAGTTAAAGTAACTGTGTGTGCTCGCCTGAGCTGCTTAAGATCATCTTGAAGTCAGACACCATCTTCTCTTTATTCCTGCATTGCAAGCCGTTGTTAACTTTATATCTTAAAACTATCCAATAAATGCTTTTAAGTTAACAAATAAATGACWATTGACTCATATAAAAATYAGCTAATTATTTTTCTCAAGCAAAGTATTTTTATAAACAGTTTGCTTAGCATATAGAATGGTTTAATTATGACAAGCATGATTGTAAAACAAAATACTTTTTTAATATTTAAAGCCAATTATCTTCCACTTAATGTCTTTCTTTTTTCAATAAAAACAGCATATAGTAAAAAGCGCATGATCAGAATGAAGCGTGTGGGCCAATGAGCTGTTCCGCTCCCTGGTGAGGCATRTTCCATGAGTTTTTTGTTTATTGTGCATGTGTGAGTGTGTGGCAGTCCACGAGTGTGTGTGTACATAGTCTGTAGACTGAATGACTTCCTTGGTCGCTTTCCACCTCATTGTTTTGAAATAGGTTCTGTCTGTCCATGAGCCTGCAAACTTCAGGGATCTGCCTGTCTCTACATCCCAAGCCCAGCCCTTCTATTCCAGACAAGTGCTGCCCCGCCTGGCTTACACCTGATTCCTGGGCATCCAAACTCAAGTCCTCATCTATGTCAGTGGAGCCATCTCCCCTGCTTAGACTTATGAGCCTCTCTTATAACTAATAAACTCTGTGCTGTCCCCAGCCCTCAAGTATTGTACTCAGAGTGGGAAAAGCGGGGTCACTGAGAAGCTGTTAGAAATGCAGAACCCAGACAGCACTGCACTGTGATCTGCTGAGCAGAGTCAGCTTTTAGCAACCCCCGGGTGATCCACAAGTGCATTAAAGTCTGAAGCATTTCTTCTGAAGCAGGGGTCAGGCAGCCACCACCTGTGTCCTACCAATAGTGTCACTGCCACACAACTTACGATCTGTCTGCATGGCCCCTGGCTTTAAGGTGCGGTAATGGCAGTACGGAGGTAGTTGCGGCAGAGTTTGTACCTTTCTGAGTCTAAAAGTTTACTATCTGGCCTTTTAAGAAACAATGGAAGCAACGGGCTATCAATACATAACAAGATTCTGCTTCAGAATAAAAAGAAATATAATTTTCATGTATGTGCTAATTAGTAGAATTTTGAAAAACAAAGAAAAATAGACATGAAAACAAAATTCCAAGCAAGATGATAATATATATATATATGTATATATATATACAATTTCATGGTTACTAAAATGTATTAATGTATTACAGAATTTTAGCAATTCTTTATCCCAAATCTGAAAAGAATGGTTTTCCATCATGATGTTTGTATACCCCCACTGCCCATCATATGGCAAGCTGTTTCCTTCATTATTTTCCCATGGTTGCCATTGAGATCAACAACCATGTGTGTCGGAATGAGTGTCTGTACTTGGATCAGGACTGCTGTACCTCGACGGCAGTGAAGAAACTCCGGATGAAAGGCCAAGTCCATTAGTCCTTCAATATCAGTGTGCCTGTGTTTACTTAGAAGTACAAAGTGATTTAAGGGAATTTTAAGTGATTTAACRCAATGGAAGTAAGTATACACGTTGCCATTTCATAACGAAAAAACGCGTTTTCTTCGAAAGAAAATAGGGAAAACATGCCAAATGCGAAGTGAAGGAGCAGTTTCCACATGCTTGAAAAGGCAGGAGGCCTTGAACTGTGAAATAAGAAGCAAAGCTGTGCTACCAACGGGCAATTAGAAGCTCATCTTCCCAATCAACATGGTATTTACGGGTAAACAGGCTATTTCTTCTTGTTGACAATACCGTGGCCCCACAGTTCARRTACTTGATACACATCTGCTGTCTCTCTTTCCTTGGTGGTAGCTTTCAAATTGCAAAGGAAGGTTGGAGTGTTTCAGGACTCCCTCTGGTTGTAGACCCTGGAGTTCTCTATATGGTTTTTGTTATTGTTTGTTTTTGTTTTGCATCTGAGGCCATACTCCCAACCGTGCTTTCTGGAATGTTCTTGTTCTTGTCCGTATGTTTGGATATTAACCCTGACAGGATCCCCTGGAACCTCGTTCCTTCCGGCTTCCGGCTTCGCAGAGCTCTAATTGCCTATGATTCCCGCTGCTCGTGACCTGCCATGATCGCTGATTGTCTGTGGTGTGGGGAGGACCCTGCTTGCTAATGGCAGTGTGGATGCTAAAGCACTTGACCATCTAGGAAGTGTGCAGTCCTGTGCCCTCCTGACCTAACTGGTAAATTGTGTATGGTTTGCTGACTGATGTTAGRAATGGAATGAGGTCTGCAGGAAGCTATGTCACCTTGAAAYACTTAATGAGAGAAATCTTCACAAATGAGATCAAGGAAACAGCCTGGGCTGTCCTCATCTGGCTTTTTCAGGTGAGGAACACTCTATCATGGGGCCAGAGGACTCTATTTGTGGTCGAGAGCTCACTTCCAGAGTGTCTCAATCAACTGTCTTCAAACACAACAAATTTATTCCCTCACAGTTCTCGAAGTGAGAAGCCTGAAATCTAGGTGCTGATGAGAGACATACTTTTTCTGCACCATCTGGGGAAGTTGGCCAGGCTTTTTATAGTCCTAGGCAGTGGATGGCTGCTGGTGGTATACATTGACACTTTTTTTGGGGGGATGGTTTGTGGATTTGGTTTTTTCGAGACAGGGTTTCTCTGTGTAATCCTGGCTGTCCTGGAACTCACTCTGTAGACCAGGCTGGCCTCAACTCAGAAATCTGCCTGCCTCTGCCTCCCAGAGTGCTGGGATTACAGGCGTGCGCCMCCACMKCCCGGCTACATTGATACTTTTTGTTGCAGAATGTCTCTCATATTTAATTTTTAGTCTCTATACATCCAGGTTTGTGTGTGTGAGTGGTGTGAGTGTGTGTGTGTGAACATTTGTGGACACTGGAGAACAACCTCAGGTACCATCCTCCTGTTTGTCATCCATCGACTTTGAGAAAGGTTCTCTCTTTGACCTGAAGGTCACAAATTAGGCGAATTTGTCTAGACCATAAGACCCAGGAATGCTGCTGTTTCTGCCTCTCCTCCCTGGGATTATAAACAAATGCCAATGCACCTAGTTTCTTTTATTTATTTTTTCATTAATTAGCTATTTCATTTATTCATTTTTACATCCTGATTATAGCCCCCCT
>BDUI01012467.1:12802-23739 GCA_002335545.1 Apodemus speciosus
AGAGAGAGAGAGAGAGAGAGAGAGAGAGAGAGAGAGAGAGAGAGAATGAATATATTGAATATATCAGTCTCAGGTCTTCATGCATTTATTTCTTTAATTAGAAGACCATGCTTTCTCTGTGACAGCTACCAAATACCAAATGTGAATTTCTTTTTCTCTCCCTCCCTCCCCTCCCTCCCTCCCTCCCTCCTTCCTTCGTTCCTTCCTTCCTTCCTTCCTTCCTTCCTTCAGTGGCAAGTGGTTCCCACATCAGGGTTCCAATAAGCCAAGGCCTGCATTGCTTCAGAAATAGAAAAATCGGAAATGGATTTAAGTGGGTTTGTAAATCCCCTCCCCATTTAACCCAGTTCAAGGGTCTGTGCATCATGATCCAAGGACAGAGGCTCTGCCCACTGAGTGCACACTGTTCTTTTAGGCGATATTTATAGAAATTATGGCAGTTTTGAGCTTGTGGTGTATAATCCCTTGTTAACTATAGTACAATGAYGTCCTCCCTGTTTACATTTGTATCCAAATACAAATTGACGTGGCATATTTGTTTGTTTATGTGGATTTTACTTTATATCTTCCCTCTGTAGTAGTAATTCTGGCTTGGCCTTAGAGTGATATAGGGCATTTGGTACTGTGATATTTTAGAGGAAAAGGTCAGCAGCTGTCTTTCTGGGCTATTCTGGGCATTTTGTACTATATTTACTTTGGACCTAACTTTTCTTACCCATGTTTTTTGATTCCCCCTCTCTCCTGTGGCTTCTCAGCTTGCTTGGAAGCTTTTCAGCCATTGTGTGTGGTGTGTGTGGATGGCAGTTTTGACTAAGAGCAGAGCTAGGACACAGGGCAGAAACCTCCACTAATGCCCCTGGTTTTGAGCACGGGATTCCTGAATGAAGTAAGGATGCCAGATTCCTGTGCCTAGGCACTGAAATTGTTTACTCTTGGAGGAGGTTAGCTTTGTTCAAGGGTCATGTGGCTTCTGAGGCATTCTCAAATGTTTTGGATAAGTTGGTGGAATCTGAGTTACCATATTCTTCATAATTTTTTGAAAACCATACAGCATATATTTGTTTAGACAAGTGAGACTTTGAACTGGCTGCTAAAGGCAGAAGGTGCCAAGGGATTCAGCAAAGACTCAGCTCCAGGACTGTGCCAAAACGCAGTTATTAGTGGTTTATGGATGGAAGTGTACCTTGAGCTATGAGCAGGTAGATCCTCATCTCATGAGACAGAAAAGAGTTTATATGATAAACTAGGCAAAGGTAGCCATGGGCAACTGAAATGCATCTAGGCTTTTTCAACAAGAAAAACCAGTAGAGGAGCCAGGTATGGCAGTGCATACCTGTAATCCTAACAGGTGGGAGGCTGAGGCAGGGACAGAGTGAACATAGTGAGCAGTGAGAATGGCTTATATAGTAACAAACAACAACAAAACAACAACAAAACCCTGCTACTCGGCTGTGTGTGCAGGCCAGATTTTACCCAGCATACACAGGGCCCTGTTTGGTTCCCAGCTCTGCAAAGAAAAAAATTATACATTAAAATTATATATTATATATATTTATATATAATATAAAACTATTAGTATTATAATGTCACATCAGAAGCAGGGTATGTGTCAATGGATGGCACCAAAGCTCTGCTGAGATCTTTTGCTTTTTGGGTTTTGAGGCTGGGACTTACTATGTAGCCCAGGCCTCAAGTTCACAAATTTCCAGCCCCAGCTTCCTTCATTGCTGGATTGCAGGTGTATGCCACATTGCCTGCTTGACCAATTATCTTTTAATTTTTTTTAAAGATTTCTTTTTATTTCATGTATGTGTGTTTTGCCTTTTCGAATGTATGTATGCATACCACATGTATGCATGGTGCCCATATAGGCCAGAAGAGGGTTTTAGATAACCTGGAAGTTGAGTTTCAGGTGTTTGTGAGCTACCGAGTCTGTGCTGGGAACTGAACCTGAGTCCTTGGTCAATTATCTTAATGACTCTGTATTCTGTGGAGCTTGGATGTATGCCAAGGTCTCCTGACAAGCAGAATAGTAGACACCTTCGTGTCAAACTGGGTTCTTGATTCTGGTCTGTATTGGTTTTGCCTGAGTCCAACACAGAACAGCAGTTTCAGAGCCCTTTCACCCACATTGGGGCTCCTGTGTGTCTGGGAAAGGTTAACATCTAAGCTCCAAGCAGGAAATGATAAGAATGGCAGGCCTCCAGTCATTGGCCTTCTCACAGGAGAAGACAGCATACCCCTCATCCACAGCAACCCCTCATCCACAGCAACCCCTCATCCACAGCAACCCCTGGGCCAGGTGGCTGGGAAAAGCAGCAGGTGCTCCTCTGTAAGGCTGAGTGATTCTAGAAAGACAAAGATACCAAAGTGGAGCCAAAGAGTTCTGCTGGCTCTGGGGGCTGGGTGTTATTTCCTGAGATAGTCCTGAAAAAGGAAAAAAGTGTSTGTGGTGGGAGTCTGCTCTCCAGACTCCTGTCTGTTGTCACCTCATGAGAGCGATGCTCTATAAAGTTGGCATGAACCTGAAATAACTGGGTATTTTTCCTAGAGGAAATACAGARTTAATTTCCTGCCAGCCTCTGGTCATGGCATTTTGTCAACCAAATTAGTACCTAACCTTGTTTTATGTGTTTCTCTTTAGCCACAATTTAATAGTTGAATCATTAACATCTAGCTCATGGCCAAGTGCATTCTGACCCATGCGTGCGCACAGCTTGCATAAAACAAAACAAAACAAAACAAAAAAAACTGTATTGTTTGTCCCCAAGGTCTCTCAGCCTTCTTGACTTGGGGATGTCAGGTAGCCTTTCAGCACCAAGCTGGGGGGGAACTTTGAGACAGTAAAATCTCCAGTGAAAAGGACACTGATGTAAAAAGCTTCAGGACACACCTTGGAAGGGGCCTTTCACAGTCTGAGGGCCAAGCTGAACCAAAAGGCCTGGAATCTCCATGAGGGCTGAGGGCAATCCCCAACACCCATACTTCCCCCTCTGCCGGCTGGAACCATCCTGAAACCACCCAGATTTGTGGTCTCGGGTTGTACAGTGTTAGCACAGGACAAATTCATGTACTAAGCATGTGAACACATGTGAGTACAGTAACCCCAGTTGTCAGCCATGATTCACCCCCACCTCTAGTCCGACTATATMGGCCATGTGGTTAAGGCGCAGATACACTCCCTCACAGAAGCTAGCTAAAGGTTATGAAAGGAAGTGACATTCCATTCCCAGATCTTATCTATTTAAATTGTTTCCTGCAGATTAACCATTCATTTCACCAAAGGTTTATCATGGAGCCTCTGTATGAGAAACTGGGTCAGGGGCTTTGGAGCATGCAGCGATAAGCAGAACATCAGAGCCTTTGTCTGGTGGGAGAGAGACGTGGACATGTTTCTGCTCCGATTTCTAGACTCAGAGTAAAATGTGCATTTACACACCAAAAACAAATGCTTGGGGATACAAGGGGTGGGGTTAAGCCCCAGACCTCACTGGCTCTCTTCTTAGCATGGCGTGAATATAGCCTGTGCTTAAGGATAAGATTAGAAAACAGTAGAAGCAGAGTGGACTGAAGATGTAGCAAGGTTAGGGRCAGTCCCTGACAGGTGAAGGAGCAGGAGCTCTTAGAAACAAGTGCTGCAGACACTCTGATCTCAAGTCTGAGACCAGAATATCTGGTCTGTATGGGGGGGGGGGACTGTAGAGAGGCACAGTATCATTTTACTTGAATTTTCTTCTATCATCACCAGGAGTTGTGACAGATTTCTTAGAATAAAGAGTGTTATGCAACAGCAGTTAGCAACATGTAAACTCTATAAACATAATGTGCCATTAGTCCTTGTACTAAGTACTCATTACTACTTTCTTCTTCTAAAGGTTAGTGCTGTTAGTATTACAACTTATAGATGAAGAAACAGAAAGCACAGAGAGGTTAAGTGAGTTCCTCAGAATTCACAGCAAGTTTAGAGGACCAGGGACAAAAGCCAGGAAGTCTTAATAACTGTTCTTTAACCTGGGACTAAAAGGTAAACTGTCAGTTTCTGAGTATTCTACACTGCTTGCAGAGCCTTCAGTGTATGTTGATGTGCACATTTGTTAAGACAGGGCCTAAGCTTTGGTCACATACTCCTTTGTATGCATCATCTCCCATCTAGGCACTTTTGCTGTTGTACTGCTCCAGAAGGAAAGGAAACAAACCAATGCTCAGGAGCTCTTAGACCTGTTCCTGAATGGTGAGAAACAGAGAGGTCTATACAGTGAGTACTTCCCAAGGTAGACCAGATGGCAAGTCCTTGCAGTGTGAGTTCATTGAAAAGTAGTGGGCAAATCTTTCTGACCTCAGCAAAGCTAAGTAAGCAAACTGAGCTCTCACTTTAGAACACTGGGATGCCTTTATGCTCTCAGCTAGACCAGCTGTGAGCTCCAGGTAGGGACCGAATACCCCTGACTGCAGGAGACTTACTGGAAGTTCTGGGGAGCCAAGGAATCCAAGACAGGTCCCAGGATGAGTGAGGGAGTCTAAAGAACTGTCCCATACAACCTTAGCAGTTAATATCTTGTTCCACTGCTTTAAATGTTAGTTACTGTAAGTGGATATATGGCTAAGATACTGTGTCATTATGTTAGGTGTAGAGAACTGGACCCCTTACTTCCTAGAGTTTATTTTTCTTAGTGGTTTCCTGGACTTTGCTTTCTTATTTTCTTATAAGTAAAGAATCAAAGGTATTCTCTTATGTAGCCTTATATTATACAGTAAATATTCAACCATATCATCAGTTGGTAACAACTATGATGGCTGTTCTTAGTAGTCAACTTGACTGCATCTGGAATTAACTAAAACCATGCAACTCTGTACACCTGTGAGGGATTTTTTTTCTTAAATCATTTGAAGTGGGAAGACCCACTTTTAATCTGAATCCTTTGAGGTAGAAAGAGACACCTTTTCTTCAGATCTTTTGAAGTGGGACCCGGAAGAGGGAAGTTTGGTCATGGCCTGTTTGCTCTTGCTGATAAGTCCATTTTGTTACTTCCATTAGAACCTCCTTTTTTAGGATTCTGGCATCTACTGAAGACCAAGTGAGACATCCAGCCTTTGGACTCAACAACTACTGGAATCTTGGATCTTCTGTTTATAGGCAGCCATTTTTGGACTAGCTAGACCACAGCCTGTAAGCCATTCTAATGAATATATACATGTTATATATTATATGAAATATATAATAAATAAATACTCATTCTATAAGTTCTGTTCCTCTGGAGAACCATGACTAACACAGCTACTCAATATTATATACTGTCCACCTGTATAACATGTTTTTTCCAGATGTTATGAAGAATCCTTTACCTAAGTTTTGTTTAGCTTTGTGGGTTTGATCAACGATTCAGTTGGAGATCATGAATAGCAGTTGGCCTTCATGTCTCTCTCTGTTGTCTCCATAATGACCTGCCATGTCTGTCTTTTTCAATTAAATTTTTTTTATTTTGTGTTTTGTGATCCTAACATGTTTAGTCCCAGAGAGTTGTCTAGTAGAATGTTCTGTAATCTAAGATTTAACTGACTATTATAGCCCTGTGCTGAGAGTCAGGTTGAACATTGTTGGCCAGTTTACACTACTTTTTTTCTTTTTCTTTTTCTTTTTTGTTTTTTTTTTTTTTCAAGACAGGGTTTCTATGTGTAGCCCTGGTTTTCCTAGAACTCACTCTGTAGACCAGGCTGGCTTCGAACTCAGAAATCTGCCTGCCTCTGCCTCACAGGTGTTGGGATTAAAGGCGTGCGCCACCACCCCCGGCTTTACGCTACTTTTCTTGAAGGTACATGGGTGTTGATTAGGCTTTTTCTGCTTGTGGTGTGATTATTGGACCACCTGCAAATACTGTTTCCTGACAGTCCTTTACACAGTGGATTTAGTCTCTATTTCTGGTCCTTATGTGAATGAAGTTGCTATGTTGCAATATGGTACAAATATTCTGATGCCCCTTTACTGATCTCACTCATCCCCTGTGTGGGAAAACTTAAGACCCCAAAGTCTCAGTACATGGCAGCATCTGACATGCTGTCTGTTCTATGAGAGTGGGCTTACAGGGAAGTTTTTAATAAGGGTCAGGGAAGAGGGGAGTGATTGCTCTTTGTATTTTAGAGGATTTTTTTTTAAACTTAAAATAATAGATATTGAGGTAGACAAGGAGTATGCAAGTCAATTACCATTCTTATTCCCTTCTGAACAGAGAATGCTGTGGTAATGAGATTAGTGTTCTTTCAAAAGCCACAAACTGGAGAGATGCCCTCAGTGTCTTGGAAGTAGGTTTTTTTTTTTTTTTATCAAGCGTATTGTACTGAAATAAAATGGTATTAAATCCATGAGGTTCGTCTGAAATGTGGGACAAAACGGAAATTGTTTAGCAAGGGAACTTCTTGATCTAGACTRGTAATCTTTCAGGGAATTTATCCAAGGGCTTCTGCACCCACTCTACCGAAGACTGGCTCATTCAGCAGGGTTATCTGATGGGGATTTTGTTTCTTTGAAAGCTGGCCATTGTTCTGTTTGGTGGTGAGTTAGGGGGTAGCAGGAAAAGACTCCTGGCAGGCAGTGCAACATAAAACCCACCTGTCATCCTGGAATTAGATACCGTGTGTGCTATGTAAATTCTTCACTTGCAGTTCACTTTTGAACCAACTGATTATTTCTTATAACGATACCCTTCTCTAATATTGAAATCAGAGTGTAGCATTCTCTAGGAATTCATTTAGCATTGGCTTCATTTTTATTCTCCTAGCTTATRAGGGAATTTGAAACAGGGTCTTTCTATGTAGCCTTGGCTATCCTGAAACTTGATATGTAAACCAGGCTGGTCTCAAACTCACAGAGACCTGTCTGCTTCTGTTTCCCAAGTACTGGGACTAAAAGWACCCAGAAGATGTTCTTGTATCTCAATAGACTTGAACCCATGTCTGCCTTGAACTGTGAATTTGTTTTGTATTCTTAAAGTCTTGAAAAAAAAAGATTTTGCCCTTGTTTACTGATCTATCACTCCCAATCCCTTAGTGGGGTTCTTTTCATGGTTGGTCTATAATATAGTCACATTAGCATTAGCATTTGCAGAGAGCTAAATAACTTCTAAGTTTGATAAATTATTATGCTGTATCCTATATTATATTTACAGTATTATRAATTCCAGAATATGATTGTGTAAGTTATACCCACCCAGCTAATTCAAGCAACTGAGAATTTCCTTCAAGGATGAGATACACCTTAAAGAATAGTTTTAAGTTTTCAGTCATAAGGTAATAGATCCCAGAATTTATTGATTAATGAGATTAACATGTTCCTGACAAATTAAATATAATAATTCTGCAGGAGACTTGAAGGTTCATCAGAATTCTTTTTTCACCCCCAATGGCCACTCCAGCTCCCGCTCATTCCTTTTGACACTCCAAGTGGCTAGCCCCACCCCTTCCCCACATGTGAGGCTCAGAGGCCTGTTTTGGTTGGATAACGTATTAGACACTAGAATGAGCAATGCTTGAATACTTCCTATTGCCGCGTAATTCAGGAGGTTAAAAAGAGTAAACAGAAACTAGAAATCTTACTAAAGAATTGGGCTTTTTCTTCAGTATAGATGTGACGTGGACTTGGGGGGAGATGGGTACCCCTGCTCAACAATCCCCATGGCCTTTCCCCCCCCCAATAAACACAGATCTCTTGTTATGTGTGTCTTCTCCAAGCAAATGACTTTGACTCAGGCTGAAAATATGCTTGTTGAATTCAGAAGGCTGAGTTAACTCTTGGAAAGCGTAGGTAGTATGCTGCTTCCTAAATGAATAGCATCCCCTTTCCCTCCTTTTTGCCTCATTTGGCTCCATCTTGTTTATGTGTGTTTTACTCTTTCATTATGCAAACCCTCACTTCCAGAAGGCAGTATATATCCCACTAGCCTCCCACCATGGCGGACTGGATGGCTTAGGTTGTGCTTCCAGTGGGGTCGAGACTGTTTGGAGCCACTCCTTAGTCATGAGTCCAACCTCAAGACAGCAGTTCTGATGATCCAGGATACCAGACTGCTTCAGGTGTACTTGTTTCCTGGCTGTAATAAGGGGCTGGTTCAGAAGGAATGTGAAGATTGGAACTCCCACTATGTACTCCAGGTCTTGATTTCCTCATCTGTGAGGTGGAGGAGAGAACACATACCTCTTAGGAACTGTTGAACAAGGGAATTCAAAAGTTTAAAAATCTGGGGATGCCAGGTGAACTCATTCTCGAGTCATTCTTGGGGTTGGATTCTGTTGCCTCTAAGAGTATGCATCTTCCTCACTGCTTTCTGGGGCCAGCTGACGGTAACCTGGCTAGGGTGCTCTCTCCTCCACCGGGAGAAGATGTGTGTCCTCAGCCAGTGGCGGACCCACCGAAAGTTCATACGGGGTGTGCTGTGTGAGTGGGACGCACCCTCCGGCTGAGGGGATGACACGGAGGAGGTTTCCAAGGAGCTCCCAGCTTCCTGCCTTATCTCCTGCCAAGAAAACAGGGTGAGTTAGATGCTTGTAGTGCCAGCAGCGGTGGGCTTGCCATCTACTCCTTCATAGAAGGCAAGCCCATTGTCCAAATAGCCCAAATACTGCCAAGTTTCCAGACGCGTTGACTAGAGCACGCATCCATTTTTATGTGGTTGTTGGTTCTACTTGGTGTGCCTACCCTCTTCCCTCCCTCTGTGCTCTGAAGTATCTTTCCTACAATGCCACTCTCTCTCCTCTCCTGGCTGTTATCTTCCCCCTGTCCTAGTCTCCTGGGGCCCACCTTGTCTCACGGCAGGTAGTGAGTGAGGCTCCACTGCCCAACCTTGTCTTCCCCAGTCTTGCTCCTTGCTCTCTTGGGAGACATGCATCTCTGTGCTCACCTCAGCTTCGTCTTTCAGTAACCTTGGAGGATTCTCTAGGACCTGACAGATATCTTCGTTTTCCAGGGCTTTGTTCTTGGGCAAGTCTTGACAAACATCACGATCTTTATGACTGACCTGAGCACTATGTGGAGGGSAACTGCTGTTGAGGTGGACATCTTCCTTCTGAGTAGATTCAGGGAGCACACAGCCATCATCCTGGCCACCTTTTTCTTTTCCTAGAAATGTCTCAAGTTTCTGTACTAGCTTATCTAGTTTGCCGGGAGTCAGTTTTGTCTTGTCTTCTGGCCACTTATCCATCCACTGGCTATGGCCATTTAGATCCAGATTAGCAAGAGCGTCTGCATGGTCAGAGTTCACATCGATATCCCAGGCCAGTGTGATGCTTAGCTTGCAGAACTGCTCTGGATCATGCTCTATCTGATCTCGTTTCCTGAAGAGCCTCCTCAAGCTTTCTGTCCCCCAGATACTTTGGACAGGAGGGAGGAAATGGACAGAGGCTGTCTCCTCATGGGAGACCACGTCCTCATAGGAAAAGGTGTTCTCAGAGGGGTAGTAGCCCACTGAGAGGCTCTGGTTGGATTTGCGTTCAGAAATAGAGTCCTCTGTGTTACTGTAGTCACTGCCGGAGGGTGAGGTTGTCATGGTGCTGAGAGTCTCCAATCTCGTTTTCCTTGATTCTGGAAACTTCAGAAGAAAAAAATCAGTAAATGACACATGGAGGGAAGTTATAGGATCCATCTCTTTTTCTATTTGGAACTATTCCTTCCACTATGTACAGTATAGCATATAGTACTTTTGTGCTTTCTGCCTCTGTAAAGACAAAAACACTTTGGCATCTCTTCTTAGTGCCTCTTATTTGTTTGATAGTAGCTGAGAGAGCTTCTATCATAAACAAAAAGGGAAATTTGAAAGTGACAGGGAAGTGTGACTGGAGTCCAGTATGTTTTCAGTCCACTCTTCTGAGGTCAAGGTAACTAATTTCTTAATATATATCTGTGCACATATGTACATATATTACACATATCCAAATACATGTGGTTCTCACATCAATAGAAACTTATTATCAAGTTTATAATAACGTGTGGCTATTCTAACTATTTTCTTATTAAATAGCCTTAGGTGTCACCTACTAATAATCACTAACTTAGATGACTAATGATCACTAGATTACTTAAGACCATATGTGATCCATGGAGTTAGTGGACCAAAGATCATAAATATATAGACATATTAATTGATACCAGATTGCTTTCTGGAAAGGTGACTGTCATTCAATCACCTATCTTCCCACCATCTGATAGCATGTTTATCCTACATTTTCCATAATACCCCTATAAGAGCTGAAGACCACACACACACACACACATTATCATGCACATGCCTCTGTCATGCCCTGATCTGAGGGCTGCCCACATGAAACAGGCGCTTCCAGCTCCCGAGACAAAGTGATGAAGTCAGAAACCCTTCAGAGCCCATGTCTCAGTGATGTAAAGCCCAACTGCTTCTGAGAAGTTTGTGTTCCAAGACTGTTGGTTACCATGGCAACAAAGGAACCAAGTTATGGTCAGAATTATGTAAAGGGACAGGATCTGTCCCTTCAGTTCCAGAGTATTCTGTGCATATATAGTAGTAGGCTATATGCTATTCATTAGAATCAGTTAGTTCCATGAGATCTTTCTCACAATTTCCCTCTGTTTCCATCCCTCAAGATTGCAGTTAGGGCTGCTACATGTCATACTTAGGTTTTCACTGCCATGCTAGRTCTGTAGATTACAGGGGGCAGATCTTGAGCTTCTCAGCAATTCCTTGTAACTAGTCTCTTTAGACWTCAAAATTTCCTGTTGTTTCTGTGTCTCTAGAGAATGCAGGCTACCCACTTATTTTGCTGCTTTTGAAATTAATGAGGTATTTTAGATGGCTATATGGTATATATGTAATCTAGCTCTTGGGAGACCAAGGCAAGAAGATTGTATGTAGATCAGGCAGGCCTTGAACTTGTGATCCTCTTGCCTTAGTTTATATCAGACACACACACACACACACAGA
>BDUI01012469.1:0-10321 GCA_002335545.1 Apodemus speciosus
GAATCTTGTGGCACCAAAGATACAATCCACCTACCAAATGCTTTCCGACAAGAAAGAAAAAGTGGACCCAGGTTCTGAAAAGGCCCAATGCAGCAGTGCAGGGTAATACTAGAACAGGGAAGTGGGAAGGGGTGAATGGGGGAACCCAGAGACAGAAAAAGACATTTGGGACATCTGGGGGGCGGGGAATCCAGAAAAAGGGAAATGAAATGTAAATAAAGAATATATCCAATAAAAAAAGAACAAAAAAAAAAAATAAAAAAAAGACAAAAAATTGTTGCAGAGAGAGAACATCTTATTTATACTGTATTTGCCTGGGATACATAATAAATGAGAATGATTGAAAGATTAATTAAGGTACAAGTCTCATAGACTTAAAATTGGAATGTGATATGTATGAGGAGGCCGTTTCTTTCTTAAAAGTTTCAAAAAAGAGAAACTGTGTAAGTTACTGGGAGAAATCAGATATTCTCAAGAGCAAAATGAAATGACTTTATATATGAGGTAATCTAGTTAAAAGTTTTGGAAACAACAGGAATTCAAGGTCCATACCGAAACATTGTAAATGCAATATAGAGGAAACCCGTAGCCAACATCAAACTGCATGCAGAGAAACTTGAAGCAACCCCACTAAAATTACCAAGTAGACCAATAAGAAAACAAAAGATGGTCAAAAGGATATGAGTTATAAAGGATGAAATAAAATTATCATTATTTACAGAGGATATGGTAGTTTATTCACACAACCAAAGGGGAAAAAAACTATACCAAAGTATTCCTATAGCTGATAAATAAATTCAGCAAAGTGGCTGGATATAACATTAACTCAAGGATATCAGTAGCCTTCCTATTCTCAAAAGAAAACAGGCTGAGAAAGAAGTTAGGGAAATGACACCCTTCACAATAGTCACAAACAATATAAAGTATCTTGCTTTGACTCATACCAAATAAGTGAAAGTTCTGTTTGACAGGAACCTCAAGTCTCTGAAGAAGGAAATGGAAGAAGTCCTCAGAAAGTGGAAAAATCTTCCATGCTCGTGGGATTTCAGGATTTATATATTTAAAATGGCAATCTTGCCAAAAGCAATCTACAGATTCAGTGCAATCCCCATCAAAATCTCATCTAAACACTTCACTGTCAATAAGACAAAATGGCAACCAACATATTGGGTAAAGAACATTACCAACCCTACATCTGACAGAGGGCTAATATCCAAGATGTAAAACAACTTAAAAAATTAGGTTCCAGTAGACAAATAGCCCTATTAAAAATGAGGAATATGGAAGGGCTGAGAAATACATAAAGAAATGTTCAACAACCTCAGTCACCAGGGGAAGAGAAAAATCTCAGAAGATAGCATATCTTGGAAATGAGGATGTGGAAATTGAGGAACACTCCTCTACTGCTGGTGGGATTTCAAGCTGGTACAACCACTCTGGAAATCAGTCTTGGGGTTCCTCAGAAAATGGGGCCTAGGTCTTCTTCAATTTCCTTCTTCAGAGCTCTGAAGTTTTTGTCATACAGATCTTTCACTTGTTTGGTTAGAGTCACACCAAGATACTTTAGATTGTTTTTGGCTATTGTGAAGGGTGTCATCTCCCGAATTTCCTTCTCAGCCTGCTTGTCCTTTGTGTATAGGAAAGCTACTGATTTACTGCAGTTGATTTTATAACCGGCCACTTTGCTGAAGTTGTTTATCAGCTGTAGGAGTTCTCTGGTGGGGTTTTTTGGGTCACTTAAGTATACTATCATATCATCTGCGAATAGTGATAGTTTGTACAGCCACTCTGGAAATCAGTCTGGAGGTTCCTCAGAAAACTGGACATGATGCATCCTGAGGACCCACCCATACCACTCCTGGACATTTATCCAGAAAATTCCCCAGCATGAAATAAGGATGCTCCAAAATGTTTATAGCATGTTTATTTACAATAGCCAGAAAATGGAAAGAATCCAAGTGTCCCTCAACGGAAGAATAGATACAAAAAGTGGGGTATATATATACAATGGAGTACTATTCAGCCATTAGAAACAAAGAATTTATGAAATTCTTAGACAAATGGATGGAGCTGGATAGCATCATACTGAGTAAATTAACCCAGTCTTAGGTCACCTTCTGTCCATCACCCTTTACCCTTCACTGGGAACTCTTTTCTAGTCGCAGAGCCCTATCTTAAGGTGGTGTGGACTGCAAAGGAGTTACCCATCATAGACTAACTATTCTCCATACAGGATGGGCCAAATTTGATCAGAGGTATTATCCTGTGCTGAAGACATAAGCACTTGCTCAGTTACTACTCTGGAATGGTTTTGTTGTTTGCACATATGTTTTATAAGGAAAAATCCCAATGTGGCAGCTCAACAAGCCAAAAGCCCTAGTGCTATAGAACCAGAGATTTTAAATCAGGGGTGGCAATAATGTCAAAATCTCTCTTAAGGTGATACAAGGTGACAAGAAGTCTCCCTTCATCATTTATTGGTTTAGGCAGAATTCCTGGAATTCTCATAACCACAGCAGCATATTCATAGTCTCAGTACTTTGTCAATACACACAACTGGCTAGAAAAATTCCCTTTCTTCTTGATTTCTTCCTGTTCTTTAGAGACTTTTCAAACTACAGAGAAGAATGGGGCTAAAACACATGGTTTAGTATCCAAGGAAACACTGCAACACACAAGACAGGAATCAAGAAATGAAACTCTATCCAAGTAACTCCTATTACTACTTTTAATAAAATATAAACTATTCCCTAATATAAAATATATTGCTCTGTTCTTCTAATTTAGCTGCAGCCTTCCCAGCAGTCCTATAAGTAGAGAGCACAACTGGCCACACAGTACCAGTGTCCATAATCACAGGATGCACACAACGCTCAGGAACCCAGATAGGACTTTCTTCATCTTTAGCGAAGAAACAAACAGAACCTCTCATCCTGACCAACCCTGCTTCAGGAACTCTCCAAATTCCTGAAGATAACTTCCCATTTTATTAAACACTCTGACTTCTTTGTACCCTGCCAATGTCTGTCTACAGCAGAAAGCTTGTCTTTATCTATTAATAAAAAAAATTAATGGATAAAGAACAAAGGGCAACCTATCATGTTTTTTTCATGATAATTTTTGCATTAAGATTAGCTCTCTCCACTATAGCTTGCCCTTGTGGATTATATGGAATCCCTGTTTTACAAATAATACGAAAGTCTGCTCAAAAAATTTCAAAGGACCTACTGGTATATGCTGGACCATAATAGGTTTTTAACTGATTTGGGACTCCCATGCATGTGAAAGCTTGTAAACAATTATTTTTTACATCTTTACCTTTTCACCACTTTGTGCAGATGCAAAAATCATACCAGAAAAGTTATCTATAGATACATGAACTAATTGTAGCTTCCTAAATGATGGGACATGAGTAACATCCATTTGCTAATATCATTTGCTTTAAATCCTCGGGGAATCACTCCCATATTGGGGGATGAAATGAATTGAGCACTTTGAGGGCATTGAGTTACAATTTGTACAGCTTGTTCTCTCGTAATATTACAGTGAAACTTTAAAGAATTTGCATTAAGATGAAATTTATTATGCATATTCAAGGCTTTGTCATAATTGGTGGCCAAATTTAATGCAAACAATTGAGGTTGTGTATATAAATCAGCTTTATGACTGTTCTGTGCTACGGGAACAGGTAATAATGAATGTCTTCGTATTATGGGCCACAAATACTGGTTGTTTGCACTTCCATAGAAGAGCTTGTACCTTCAACAGGTAAGAATATATAGAGGAAACAGGTGCTATGTAAGCTGCAGTTTCTAATGGGTCTATAATTTGGGAAACATATATACTATCTATGTAAATATTGCATGATGTATTAGGGAGTAAACTCAAGGCTAACTAAACTGCCTTTAATTCTGCTAATTGTGTAGAACAGTTAGGAATTTTTACAGCTTTCACTTCATTTCTGAAAATAACAGCATCTCTCCCATTGGATGATTCACCAGTGAAAACCAATTGAGCATCATCCAAAAGGTAAGAGGGAACAATCTTTGAAAAAAATCTATTGATGCATTTAAAAATAATTGACACAACTTATTATCTGGATAATGATTATCAAAATAACAATTGGTAATGCATCTAATTAAGGCCCTATCAGCAAAACCTCTGGATGAAATTTGAAGCTATACCTTGTTATAGGGTATAATCATAACATCAGGTTCCTTGCCAAATGTTTGCAAGCTTGTTTTATATGCCTTAAATGATAAGAATACCACTGCCTGCAGATAAGACAATACAATTTTGGAAGGTGAAGCTTGCAACTGTACCCATAATATGGGCCCCT
This sequence comes from Apodemus speciosus, assembly GCA_002335545.1. Taxonomy (NCBI): domain Eukaryota; kingdom Metazoa; phylum Chordata; class Mammalia; order Rodentia; family Muridae; genus Apodemus; species Apodemus speciosus. The sequence continues at coordinate 4,340 of BDUI01012469.1, forward strand.
CCTGCCAAAAAAAACACCCATGGGAGAATGTTTAGTTGCAAAAACCAAAATCAATATTTTTAGAGTAATTTATTATAATTTAGATGAGCTCCAACAAGGCCTCTTTGTATTAATTCTAAGCATTCTATAACTTCTTTTGTTAATTTCCTAGGAGAGTTGGGTAAATCAACCCACTTAAATATATCAAAACTAAGTTTTCATTGCCCTGTACTAAGCCTCAATGATGGCTGTAACCAATTTATATCTCCTAATAATTTCTGGAAATCATACAATGTTTTTAAGGTATCCAGTCTAATTTGCAATTTTGGTGGACTAGTTCCTATCAGTAAGAGTCCATGGCTTAAGTATTAATATGGGTATTGTTTTTGCACCTTTTCAGGTGCAATAATCAATCCAACTTGCCATAAATCATATTAAAGATTAACATAAACTGCAAGAAGTACCTTCTCCTCTCTAGCTGTCAAAAGAACATCACCCACGTAATGAATGATGTACATCTGAGAATACTTTTTCCTTAAGTGTTGTAGAGCTGTGCCCCCATGATCTTGACACATATTGCAGCTATTAGCCATTCCTTGAGGCAACACTACCCAATGGTAGTGACAGGCAGGCTCTCTAAAATTAATGGAGGGGATATTAAATGCAAAACGCTCACATGCAAAGGGATGGTAAAAAANTTGGGTATATAAATCAGCTTTATGATTGCCCTGTGCTAGGGGACCAGGTAATAATGAATGTCCTCGTATATGGCCCGCAAATACTGGTTGTTTACACTGCCATAGAAGAGCTTGTACCTTCAATAGGCAAGAATAAATAGAGGAAACAGGTGCCACCTAAGCTGCACTTTCTAATGGTTTTATAATTTGGGAAACTTATATATTATCCATATGATTATTACATGCATTATTAGGGAGTAAACTCAAGGGTAACTAAACTGCCTTTAATTCTGCTAATTGTGCAGAACAGTTAGGAAATTTTATAACTTTCACCTCATTTCAGAAAAGAACAGCAGCTCCCCCATTGGATGATTCTCCAGTGAAAACCAAATGAGCAGCATCCAAAGAGTAAGAAGAACAATCTTTGGGAAAAAAAACAAAAAACAAAAAACAAAAAAAACCCAAAACAAACAAACAAACAAAAAACTACTGGATGCATTTTAAAACATTGACACCACTTATCTGGATGATTATCAAAATAACAATTGGTAATGCATCTAATTAAGGCCCAATCAGCAAAACCTTGAGATAAAATTTGAAGCTGTTCCTTGTTACAGGGTTTAATCATAACATCAAGTTCCTTGCCAAACGTTTGCAAGCTTGTTTTTTATGACTTAAATGATAAGGATACCACTGCCTGCAGATAAGACAATACAATTTTGGAAGGTGAAACTTGCAACCATACCCATAATATAGGTCCCTCCTGCCAAAAAACACCAGTGGATGAATGTATAGAGGTAAAAACCAAAACCAATATTTTTTTTTAGAGAAATATATTATAATTTAGATGAGCTCCCTCAAGGACTCTTTGTACTAATTCTAAGCATTCCCTAGCGTCCTTTGTTAATTTCCTAGGAGAGTTGGGTAAAGCATCCCACTTTAGTATATGAAAAATGGGCTTTCATTGCCTTGTACTAATCCTCAATGATGGTTGTAATCAATTTATATCTCCTAATAATTTCTGGAAATCATTCAATGTTTTTAAGGTATCCAGGCTAATTTGAATTTTTAGTGGACTAATTCCTATCTGTAAGAGTTCATGGCCTAAATAYTGATATGGATATTGTTTTTGCACCTTTTCAGGTACAATAGTCAATCCAGCTTGCCTTAAATCATATTAAAGATTAACATAAGCTGCAAGAAGTACTTTCACCTCTCTAGCTGTCAAAGGATATCATCCATGTAATGAATGATGTACATCTGAGAATACTTTTTCCTTAAGTGTTGTAGAGCTGTTCCCACATGACCTTGACACATATTGGGGCTATTAGCCATTCCTTGAAGCAACAGTACCCAATGGTGGCTGATAGGCAGGCTCTCTAAAATTAGTAGAGGGAATATTTAATCAAAATGCTCACAATCCTTGGGATGCAATGGGATGGTAAAATAAATAAATAAAAAAAAAAAAACACAATCTTTTAGGTCTATAACTAACAAATGCCAATCCATTGGAATGGTAACAGGAGAGGGCAACCCTGGTTGTGTAGGACCCATGGGTATCAAGGTTTTATTAATTTCCCTGAGATCTTGTAAGAGCCTCCTTTTGCCTGAATTTTTCTTAATAGCAAAAAATAGGAGTATTAAAGGGGATATAGATGAAACTCTATGTCCTGCCTGTAACTGTTATTGTACTAGTTGAAGAGCTGCCTCCAATTTCTCTTTAGACAGGGGTCACTGTTCAATCCACACAGGCTCGTGTGACTTCCATGTCATAGGGAAATGTTTGAGAATAGGAGGCATTACAGTGACCCTAGAGATAAATTTTCCATTCTAGTTTTATATTTTGGACGTTTAAGTATAGTTATTCTTCACTCACACTTAAAGGTTTTCCTTGTAAATATTTCCTAAATCCTATTCCACGAACATAAACTTGTTTATCCAACATTTTTTTTACAGGTTGAGGGGTAATTATGGCCCCCGTTATCATGAGGACATCTCTTCCCCAAAGATTAATAGATAAATGATCTAAAATAAAGGGTTTGAACCATCCTTCGTGACATTCCTCATCCTTCCTCCTTACCACGTTGCTATTCCTAAGTGGAGCAGTGGCTGTTCCTATACACTGTAAAGCAGATTGAGACACAACCAGAGGCCAATTCTTTGGCCAAAAGGCTTTTAAAATAACAGTAGCATCTGCTGCAGTATCCAATCCCTTCATGGGCTTTCCATCAATCCATAGAGTATGTGTAGGGCGCATATCTACGGTGATACCCCAAAATCACCTGCTCCTGTGGAGCCAAACCCTTGATTTCACCTAGAACTCTTAAATGCAGCATTATTAGTGTGGAATTTTGGTAGGAGGACTAACTGGGGAAACCTATTTCCTTGGGGAATAACCTCGACCCTTGTTTCTATGGACACCATAATTTAATTTCTCCAGTATAATCAGCATCAATTACCTGAGGAAGAATCCTTATTCCTTTCATTAAGGCACTACTGCGTCCTAAGAGAAGGCCAAAACTCCCAGATGGTAGAAGTCCATAGACTCCAGTGCCTAGAGCCTGAGGGCATATTTTAGGTGTCATTACTGCTCTGGTGGATGAGCAGAGGTCCAATCCTGCCCTTCCTGGGGTACCTCTGACAAGGTCTTGGACATGAAAGGGTTGATTTGAGGAACAAGCTGAATTGGTGTAGAGGTGCAGGAGTATTCAAGGCTCTGTACACTCTGGTTTGATGGACCAGAGGTGGGCCCCTTCCTCGATTTCCAGGAGGGTAGAGGGGAAGTCCTTCTACATCTTGTTGGGATCTGCACTTATTACTCCAATGGTGCCATTTGCAACATCAAGGACATAATCCAGGACATGAAGTCTCTCCATATTTAGGACATCCTCTTATTAAATGTCCCAGTAATCCACATCCAAAACAAGTTTTATTTCTATTGGATCCTTTTTTTCATGGCAGCTTCCATAGCCTGAATCATGACATAATTACCATCAACTTCTTTTTTTTTATTGGATATATTCTTTATTTACATTTTGTTTCCCATTTTCCTGGTTTCCCCGACCCCCCCCCCAATGTCCCATATGTCTTTTTACCTCCCATNAACTAACAAATGCCAATCCTTTGGAATGGCAGCAGGAGTGGCAACCCTGGTTGTACAGGACCCATGGTCATCAATGTTTTATTAATTTCCCTGAGATCTTGTAATAGCCTCCTTTTGCCTGATTTTTTCTTAATAGCAAAAATAGGAGTATTTCAAGGGGATGTAGATGGAACAATATGTCCTGCCTGAAGCTGTTATTGTACTACTTGATGAGCTGCCTGCAATTCTCTTTAGAAAGTGGTCACTGTTCAATCCATATTGGCTCATCTGACTTCCATGTGAAAGGGAAAGGTTTGAGAATAGGAGGCATTACAGCGACCCTTAAGATAAATTTCCCAATCCAGTTTTATCTTTTGGATGTTAAAATACTAGTGATTATTCACTCACACTTAAAGGTTCTCCTTGTAAATATTTCTCAAAGCCTTTTCCATGACATGAACTTATTTATCCAACATTTTTTACAGGTTGAGTGGTAATTATGACCCCCATTTTCATGAGAACATCTCTTCCCCAAAGATTAATAGATAAATGACCTAAAATATAGGGTTGGAACCATCCTTCATGGTCTTCCTCATCCTTCCACCTTAACACGTTGCTAAACCTAAGTGGAGCAGTGGCTGTTCCTATATCCTGTAAAGTAGATTGAGACATATCTAGAGGCCAATTCTTTGGCCAAAAGGCTTTTGAAATTATAGTAGCATCTGCTCCAGTATCCAATCCCTTCATAGGTTTTCCATCAATCCATAGATTATGTGTAGGGCATGTATCTAAAGTTGATACCCAAAAATCATCTGCTCCTGTGGAATCAAACCCTTGATTTCCCCTAGAAGTCTTAAATGCAGCATTATTAGTATGGAATTTTGGTCGGAGGACAAACTGGGGAAACCTATCTCCTTGGGCTATAACCACAACCCCTCTTTCTATGGACACCATAATTTAATTTCTCCAGTATAATCAGCATCAATTACCCGAGGAAGAATCCTTATTCCTTTCATTAAGGCACTACTGCATCCTAAGAGAAGGCCCACACTTCCAAGTGGTAGAGGTCCATAGACTCCAGTGCCGAGGGCCTGAGGGCATATTTGAGGTGTCAAAACTGCTCTGATGGATGAGCAGAGGTCCAATACTGCACTTCCTGGTGTACCTCAGACAAGGTCTTGGACAGGAAAGGGTTGATTTGAGTAACAAGCTGAATTGGGGTAGAGGTGCAGGAGTATTCAAGGCTATGTACACTCTGGTTTGATGGACCAGAAGTGGACACCTTCCTCCATTTACAGGAGGGTAGGGGAAAAGTCCTTCTACATCTTGTTGGGATCTGCACTCATTACTCCAATGGTGCCATCTGCAACATCAAGGACATAAGCCAGGACATGAAGTCTCTCCATATGTAGGACATTTTCTATTAAAATGTCCTGGTAATCCACATCCAAAACAAGTTTTATTTCCATTGGATTCTTTTTTCATGGCAGCTGCCAGAGCCTGCAACATGACATAATTACCATCAATTTCTTTGCAGATTCTAATATAATCATTCAAACGCTTTGCTCTATGTGACTTGATAGCTTCTTTACAATATTTGTTTGCATTTTCAGAGCCCAATTGTTTTACTGTAAGTATTGCCATATCAGCATCTCCAATGAATTGCCAGCAAGTTGTAGCAACTTATCTGCAAAGTCTTGAAAAGTTTTAGAGGGTCCTTGACTTCCCTTAGACAGCTGATCGCCAGCTGCTTTGTTAGTTAAAGCTTTCCAAGCCCTAATGGCAGCAGATGAAATTTGAGAATATACAGCAGGATCATATTGAATATGACTATGAAGTCCAGCATAGGGTCCAGTCCCTGTTAACATCTCCACATTTCTCTGAGGGAATCCTGCATTTGCATTTAGTCTAGCTAACTGAAAACATTGTTCCTGGAACTATCCTCTCCAAAGAAAATAAGCTCCCCTACTCAGTACTGCTCAGCAAAATTGTTGCCACTCCCCAGGAGTCAAATTAGAAGTAGATAATGATTCACAAATACCTGAGGTAAAAGGAGTTAAAGGTCCATAGGAAGAAAAGCTTCCACTAGGCCCTTCAAGTCATTAAAACTCAAAGGTGCATGATATCTTATCACCTGTCCTGGATTATCAGGATTAGGAATCACAATCACAGGATATGCTGCTTTTGTAGTAGAAATAGGTTCAGATAAAAACTACTCCCCTTTTTGGTGTCAGTTCATCATAA
>BDUI01012469.1:39030-50848 GCA_002335545.1 Apodemus speciosus
ATGGAAAGTGTTTGAATTTTCCTGCATGATGGTCATTGAAATCACAACTGTGTGATAACAAATGAGTGATGGACATCCTTTTATGGTGATTGTGTGATGGCCAGTCTGCAGTGCTCCATGAGATGGGTACATTCTGCAACAACTTCCATATTGGAGATTTCTTAAAGATGGGGATACACAGTCTGTCTCTGAGAAAGAGTGTCAGGGTGGATCCATGGCTTTTTCAGGGGACCATTTGCCTGCAAAATGAAACATTAGATTAGTTCCTCAGTATGTTGCATCTGAGCAGCTAACTAAGATATTACTTTTACCCTGGGTCACTGACAACTGGCTATGAAGATTATTGAATACCACAGACATTGTCAATATCAGCTGTCTTTGAGTTTTTGTGATTCCTAATATTCATTGGAACAAATTGTCTTGCCATACCAATATTTATAATTTCATGAGATTCCATTTATACATTGTTGATTTTAGAGTTTAGTCATTTGTGTTCTCCATGGTGGTGTTTCATGACACATCCTTATTGAGTAGAGACATTTCCAGTTTTCTGGAAATAAACAAAGTAGCTCACATTTAAGTGTTTACTATAAAGTTGCCATGAGATGTTAGCAACAGAGAAGTGCATTTCTCCCCCTGATGGTTTCTCTTCATGGCTCTATGTGTGACGTTTAATTTTCCTAGTGGGTTCTATGGTACACAGGTGTGCACACATTATGATTAGGAGAGAGGTTATGAAACATTGATTCTCTCTACCATGTGTATCATAGCAAAATAGTTATACACTGCAGAATTTGTAGCAAGTACCTTTATGCTTCAAGACATTTTGTATGTCCATGACTTCAACTACACAATTTTATAAGCTATTTGTATTTTTATATTTTATCTATATATACATATATCTGTCTGTCATTCAGTTTACTGTCTGTCTATCAGTACATCTGTCTATCTACCTATGTTTCTCTGTATATGTGTGTACATATGTGTGTTTTATACATAATGTCCATGTGCTTTTTTTATCAATATCTAATGTTTGTCTGGGTTAAAAATACATGAAAATATATTTAATAGAGAGATTATTGTTAATGCTGGAGGTTGTAGGAATTAACAACATAAATTGCAATTCAGGATTTTTAAGGATACAACTTTGGAATTATTTTCTTAATTTTTTTCTTTGTAGGTCCTAATGATGGATTTATATCACCATATTATACATGGCAGGTAATAACTTTACATTCGTGAATGGTAAGTTTCAGCTCTCTGGAAGACAAGTGAAGAAATATTACTTCACACTGCACTATTGTATGTTTAACATAGAAAAATATGATTCTATTATCACACTGAACATATGACAGAAGAAGAAACCAGATGAGACTAACCATCTGGTGGCATTTCATAATCCCTCAGATACAACTAAATATAACATTATACCTAAAAATATTTTCGTTAAGAATAGATTTAATGATTGGTCAGTGGTTGTGCTTGCCTTTAAACCCAGATTTCAGTAGGCAGAACAGAGATTTCTGACTTCTAGGCCAGGCTGGTCTACAGAGCAATTTCCACTACAGACATGGCTATACAGAGAAAGCCTGTCTCAGAAAATCATAATTCCACCAAAATGATAGATTTTAAAATCAACTCCTATTGTGTAATTTTTAAATATTACTTTATACTCCTTTATATTTCTCTCTTTAACCACAAGCACATGAGCAATCTGAACAACATAATATAATATTATATCTGAGATACCTGGTGAAAAAATAGCCTAACAATGACAAGAGTAGATTAGGGGTTAACTGAGTCTTTTTCTTTATATGCCAGTCAGGTATACTTTTAAATACTGTGTACTACAGCATGCTGAATATCATACACAGATAACAGCCATTTTAGGAAAGAATAATATAATGCTGATATCACCAGGTAGAGTATGAATGTTTTATGAGATAATATTACCCGGAAAGAAAGATTAACATCCACCTTCTTTGATTGGTCAAGGCTATGGGGAAGCATCTAATATAAGCAGGCAAAAAAACTCTCATACTGCAAATCACTATCCCATTTTATTAAAGAATGTGTTTTTTATTTAGTTATTGTTACAAAACATTATTTTTCAATTAACAATTCCATTCTTTTATATATCAATAATTATGCCAATTCCCAATTATCCCTCAATAATGCCCATTCCATATCTACTATCTCCCCCTATTTTGCTTCAGTGAGTGTGCTCCTGCTTTCAACAAAATGCTCCTACCTGATGACACCTGCATCTGCATACACTTCAACAGGAACAAGGGCCTCAACTCACATTGATTTCAGACAACCCCATTCTCTGATATGTATATAGCTGGAGCCATGAATCTCTTCATGTACTCTGTTTAGTTGGTGTTCTAGTCTGTGGAGCACCAGGTGGCCCAGATAGCTGATTGTCTTCCTATTGGGATTCAATGCCCCTCTTTTCAAGCATCCACATCTGGGCTCCTGTAAGCAAGAGACTCTCGACAGCAATAGCAATGTCCATGTTAGTGTCTGATGAGAGGAGGGCTTCCCATGTGGGGCAGTAAAAATTTTGGCCTTTCTTCAATATCTGACTCATTTTTCCTGTTTTTCTTTTGATTGTAATATTTTAGGGCTTAAATTTGTTGTGTGGATGGCATCATATCTTGTTAACATGGCATGCCTTTCTATTGGGGTTTGTATCTACAGGATTTAAATAATTTACTAGTCATTAACACTAAAGTCAAAAACCAATAAATGCTGGCTGTGAATTACATTTCAGTCTAGAGGCTGCTGAATCTGCCCCGACAATGCTGTGAGAGATACCATGTCTCTTTCACACTATGGAAATATGTTTCAAAGAGGCTCAAACCAAGGTTATGTCTATCATGAAGAAAGAATTGAAGTAAATTTTCAGATTCTTCAGTCTAGAAACAATTAAAGGCAGAAACTGTCATTAACAAACGGTGGTAAGCTTTGACAGATAATATACCAATAGTAGTTAGTCTCTWTCTTGGGCTCCTTAATGTTCTCTAAAGATTCAGATTCTCATCCTCCAAGGTCTCAATGAAAAACCCAGATGATATGTGTATGTTATTTATCCTGCTGAGCAGTTAAAGATTTGAACTGTGTTAGGGTCTGGCCCTAGGAGAATAGAATTCCATAAAAAGAGATGTAATGTTTCACATGAAATCTGTCTGTGTCTTTATCCTACCATTAATAATACTTCTATCTGGATCATTATGTTGATTATGAAAAATTTTCCTTGCCCATTCCCAGGAGAAGCTTGGTAACTGTGTGGAGGAATTTTTGGATGCATGGGCTCACTCTGTAGACCAGGAGGTACACTTTTGTCTATAAGATATCAGAAGCCTTATGGCCTTGGATTTGGACCGTAAAATCCCATTATTCTATTTTTCCATTTTCACACCAGGGATTCCATCTTCTGCTAAACCTTGCTTCAGAGTCAGATATTGAACATAATTKTGAAGGTGAGACCAGTAGGAAGCAGAGCCTATGCCCTACCTAAGATATTCCAGTATTGTTTAAAACAATCACAAGTGTCTTCTTAAGTCTATTGTCATGAAAAATCATCTATCCTCTGACAAAGACTCATACTTTCTACAGGACCACTATTAGTTTTTCCAGCTGCAAGTCCAGCTTCATTCTGCATTTCTCTCATCTCGTTATAGTTCACATTCTCTCTTCCATGTACACTTCAAATTATGATATATTAATATAGGAAAGTATTGATTGGAAAATGAGGTGATGGTTTCAACACTTTTAATATTAGAGTGTATGCACAGAACTTTCCAAGATAAAACAGTGCATCCAAAGGAGGGTACACTGATGTCTTGCTGAATACCCCTCTATCCGATGATGTCCTAATACTGAGTGCAGACAAGAGCACATCTCCCTTTCAAAGCAGATCATATTTCTAGGCTTATTGGAAACTGAGGTAACTGATTTTTTTTCTATTTCAGGTTCTTTGTTGAAATTAAGAACCCTAAAATTTTGGGTGGTCATGGAGGTGAGAAGATGTGATTTACTATTGGAGAATATGCTAATGGGAAACAACGAAATTCAGCATTTAGGGAAATAATAATGAGCAGATTTTGATGGTAGTCTCTGTGGAAAACTGGTCAACACAGTCACATCGAAGAAGTATGTTTCTTCTCCCTCATCTCAAGTGGATTTCCCTACTGGATTCTTCTGAAAAGTCATTATCTTATTTTACTGCATGATAAAAAAAATTAAGTTATCTTGGAAGTAGTTAAAGGGTATAAAAAGGGGACTGGTAAATGATTTTTTTTACCAAAGCCAGATGCAAAAATAAATAAATGAAAGACTAACAGCCTACAACTGTTCTTCTCACTACCCATTGTGTGCTATGCAAGTGTGTGTGTAAGTCTACAGACAGACAACAGCATAATCAAATAGAGAAATAATACATGTAAACAAAATAGAAAGCAAATACATGATCWGAATGATCTGCTCTTTAAAGTGTTGACTTCTCACTTGCTTTTGCAGATTATCTTTAATCTTTGATAAACCTGCTCCTGTCTCACAATTACTGGAAGAAATATAGGTCCCACAATAATCCAGGAGAAATTCCATACCCATTGACCATTGGCCTTACTTCATTGTGGAAATTCACTCTGTCAACTGATTTATGTCAGTTCTATTGTCCTAAAATTTCCTCCTTCAACATCTACTGTTTTCCCTTTAAGATAAAAACCCATAATGCACTGACAGAGACTGGTATCCAATCATGCTTCCCCATATTTGATAAAGAATGCAGAACAGAGCACATTCACACAGAGGATATTCCCTTTTGGTGTCTTTACTACTTCAGTTTTTCTCATACAACCATTCTTTACAATTTTGCTAGCATGGTCATTACTGACTTAAATATTTGATAATGGAACATGGGGCAACTTTCAAAGGCTAAATTCATAGGTATTGTGTCACTGCCTCCTAACCAATATCCTACACCTCAAACTGACTTGCATGCTCTTCCTGGATTTGTTTTTGTTGAGTCACCCCATATTCTTCCTTCCAATTCTTCCTGTGAGTATTCTTAGTACAATTTTTTTCTATTGTTAATGAATGTGGAGATTTTTTAGTGATTTTAGGGGGACATTGCTGAGCAGAGTGTGGAATATAAAGACACAGTTCAACATATTGAAAGTGCTTGGTGTAATAAAGCCAAGAGCAATCTATGACTGTGGATGTAGGATGGACTAAATGGCTATTTCCCTTGAGAATATTTTTGAAAACACATCATAAATTCTGAAGAGTGTGGCAAAAAACATTAGCAAGATATCAAAGTATGCTGAATGTGATTCCAGCAATAGCTTCTCTGGACACAATGGAGATACATTGATATCCATTTTATGTCTCCAGTATTATAGGTACAACATTTTTTTGGCCTTTCAAAGAATGCCAATTGGATTCTTCATCATGTATGTTGGCACATCCAATTAGTCTGCAAAGAAGGAGAGATTGGATAGAATAGTGAGATTTGAATTGACAAATGGATTCTTGTATTTCACTTCAATGTAAACCAACAAAAAAATATGATCTTGGGAGCTATGAGTGATGCCTGGATAATTAATATGAAATAAGTGGACTTGCAATGGTCTTTTGAATAAAGAGACAGTCGAATAGTATCTTCTAAGAAGAAAACGGGTATCCCTGCTATTGTATATCTTGCAATTAAGTGGGACAGAATGCTAGTTTGCCCTTTTTTGAAAATGTAGTATAGGAAAGCAAACACCATTGCCTCAAGAGCTGTGTACTGTACCTCAGAACACAGGATCATCTTTCATTTGGAGTAAGCAGAATAATTAACTTTTAATCGCATTCTTATTGAAGTTTTGACCTCTTTCCTCTGTCTGTAGAGACATGTGGATGTAAATATTTTGTTGTGTTCTCTTCTTCCCATGAGGACCTTTAGTAACACTGTGAAATGCTTCTTCAAATATATGCCTAAATGCATCAAAAATAACTTCTCTTCAGAAGTTTCAAGGCATGGTTTCTAAATCAAGAGGATTAATGTCACTGATCTCTTACTGTTTCATTCTAGGGCCATGAATACTGACTAAACTCATGTAGAGAAACACCATGGTATACAGAATAATCAATTCACACCACCAAATACTCTAAAAAAAAAACCCGGAATATTAAATTATTATGCAGTATCTCTTTTGATCCATTGCCTGTGAGAGTTAAGCTTGATTACACTAAAGATACACCTGATTACTTGTCCCCAAGTTACACCCCCAGTGTCTGGTAATAATAAATGGTCGTTGCAGCAAAATAGCTGTGGGCCTGTACGCTACAGTCTATGAGAATGTGCAAACCATTACTCTGAGTACCATGAATTTCAGGAGTTTTGATAATCATTGTATTCCATTTCATTGAGAGATCCTGCCATTTCTATGCTTCATTCTTGGGAAGAATAAGTCAATAATTCAAACTTCAGGAAATTCATATTATGGGCTCACAAATCATTCAGCATTGTCTAGGGCCACTTCTAATTGTTTAGTTTTCTTGGAAATGGAATGCAAGAGTTCATAGGCCTCATTTTCATCTTACTATATTACCTTGCTATTTCTCATTAGTAGACAAATCAGAATTCTGATAATGTCTGCGTGTGTGTGTGTGTGAGTGTGTGTGAGTGTGTGTGTGTGTGTGTGTGTGTGTGTGTGTGTGTGTGTGTGTGTGTGTATGATTGGATATATATAGCAAAGACACACCAAGACTCTCTTTTAGAATGGAACATTCTTGTGATTTCAAATTTATTTAAATTTGTTATTTGTATGTTTGTCTCTGWGTGAATATGCACACAAAATTGAAATCACATTTACCAAGGTACCATAGGAAAATGAGAAGAAAACTGGTAGGTAAGATACTGGTGTATCTTCTTTTGTCTTTACCTTGTAACTTAGTATGTGGCCAAGGCTGCTAGGGAATTAAAGAGATGAATCTATGCTTGGGAGCTCTACATTAACATGAAGTGAATTGCACATCAGTTTCCACAGATATGATTTTCTCCAGAGTGATGATTTTAAATATATTTTTCAATCATAAACTAATATTTTAAAAGCAACCTTTAAAGGGAAAACATTCTAAATAATTTTAGTTTGGTTAATTTTCAATGATAGTTATAAAGTTATATGTTTGCGATATCAAAACAAAACAAAACAAAAAAACCAAAATCAAAATTGCAAACAAAAACTCACACAAAATTTATGTTATCAGTTGTTTCTCACTTCAGATTTAAATTCCCCTACCACTTTGAATTTACTCTTGGACACTTAGGGGGGAAAATTCACGCAAGTTCTCTTACAGGTTATTATCCAAGAAAAAAGCTATGGAACTAAAGAACATCCTAGATGGATCACTTTCCATTTATTAAAGTTTGTTAACATTAACAAATGGAATAAGAGAAGGAAAAATCATCCAAGGAATTATGTCATTTCTGGTCATGAGGCTCCACAAATTAATCCTGATAATGGAGATACTTGGTATAGAAAACTCTTGCTGGTCAATTGCCAATTCAATGTGTTAGACTGCAATATTTTAGAAATGTGTGAGGAATACAATTTACACACAGGTCTGGTGTGGACCTGATATGTGAGCTAATAGGCTGATAACCCCAAATCCTTTGTCATTACTTGAAATTCAATNTTTTCTTACTAGTGAAACACTCTACCACTGAGTTACATTTCAAGACTATAACTCCACTCATCTTCGACAACAATTATAGGGGAGGCTGTATTAAGGGACACTGTTGCTGTTTTAGGCATTCTGAAAAAGTTCTTGGGGATGGCTTATAAAGTATTCTATAGACTATGAATACTTAGGTATCTRATAGAGAATAGATAAGCATTAGGCACCAGTATCCATTAAAGACAGTTTAGTATGGGAAATGCTGATTTTAAAGTTTTGTATACAGAAGTTGGTTCTATAAAAGGAGGCTAATTCAGTCTATCCATCTGATATGATTTACAAAGCAAATAACCATAATACAGAAGACTCCAAATGAGAAAGTCTTGGCCAAGATAAAGCTATTAACAGGTAATAAGAGGCAAAATGAGTCCTCTGTCCAAGTGCTATTTTAATCTATTTTCCAGTTTATTTGTTAGTACTTTCCATGTCACGGWCAATTCACCAAGACCAMGTGATTTACTGTATGGAGTAAAAAAAGAATCTACCACATTTATCTGCATGCTAATGATTTACAAATTTCTGATAATTTTTTTTCATTTGCAAGCTTAAAGGGAACCTTCAACTATCCTTCAAATGTTCCAAATTTATACAGAAATGTAGCCCAGCACAAGTATTTTGCTTTTGTATTCTCCACCCATTGGAGATATACTGAAATTTCATTTCAACAAGCCTTATGTTATCAGAGATTCTATGTCCTTGTAACTTATGGCAATTATAAAACTCATTTTTTCCAGACAGAAAGCCACTGAAGAATGCCAGGTGGATGGAATTCTTTCTGCCTGAGCTCACTCAGTAGAATTGGTGGTGCTCTCTTTTTTATTATCAGTAGCCTATRCTGCAGTTCTTGGCTCACACTAAACAACATTTCTGTTCTTCTGTTTTCTGAACATTGATACTAGAATCCTGGGTACTATYCCTGCAGAAGTAGAATTTGCACATTTTCTAGGAATGAGGTYCTGTTTAAGGAAAGTTTAAATTTTACCATTCTAAANCTTAAACAATTGTCAAAATTAGTTCAACGTTCTTATTTCACTCCATTCCACTTAAAAGTGTGATTTTTTTTATCTCTCACATAACAGGGGCAACATTTCATGCTGGAAATCTACCTTACTCAACAATGTAGTAGTGACATACAATTTATTCATTTTGAATTACTGAAGGATAACAGGAATTTAGAGAAAGACACTTTAAAGTGCTAAAACTGAGCATGTAAATTTGAACATGAAGCTAGGTGAATTAATTCCTTTGTACTCTCAGGATGCCTCTGCAACCACTTGACATAAAAGACAGAGCTTGACATCCTGAAGTGTCATTCTTTAGATTGTGTCAGAGAAGGATATCTGTGAACAGGTTTCAGTACCAAACAGAATCCAACTTCTGCATTACTGAGGAGTCAGAGAAGTAATGTGTAGTCTATATATGAAAAGGAATTTCGTGATGTCAGTAGTAAAATCCCCAAAGGTGTTCAGCATAAACTGAATGGAAGTTCAAAAACTTGCAGTTCCTCAGTCAAACAAGGCAACTGCAAAGAAGATGGGAAATCTTACTTCTTCCGATGTCCTTATGTAGTTCTCCAGCAGAAGCTTCAGCCCACATTAAATGTGTGTTTCCAAGCCTGGATCAGGACATGCATTTCCCTGGTGACCTTGATTTTAGAGATCTTCCTGCTTGAGGGTACTGGCATTTAGAGACAGTATGTCTCAAAATCTCCAAGCCAAGATCAAGATCAGAAATCTTCCAGTGTCCTGAAGATAGTCAGAGTTGAGTCTTCCAAATCTGTAATGTAGTTCACTCTATATAACATCAACTAGAAAATATAGAATATACTTGAAACAAATAATAGCTCGTGTCCACAAAAACAATAACAAGGTTGAATATGGCTAACAGTATATAACTTTCCCTTTGTTTCAAATGTGTTTGTAAATATACAGTGGGACAATAATTCTTGGGAGCAAAATTTTAGTGTCTAAACTTGTATACAGATTCACCCAAAGGAAATAGAGGACAAATATCTTTAAGTATATAAAACAAAACATTGTTGCTACTTTATAAAAAACATTTATGCAACTGGTTTTGTGGCATTTTCTGGTATTTAAAAAAAACCTTCCTTTGCTACCCATTTGAATAACCTTTATCCTCTGCAAGCATCTTAGCAGGTCTTGTCCTTTTTCAAGTAGCTATGACCCATACTTTCATTCCTGGTGGGTCCATGTCTTTTGTCATCCTGCTTGGATTGGGCTGTTGTAATTTCCCATTTATCTTAATCACTGGACATTTTAATATTTTGAGATGTCTAGGGAATTTTTTGTACCACAGTCAATCGGAATCTATCTTACAGAGAGATGGTAATCTTGATGTTGGGCTTACCAATATTACTGTAGGAACAGTCTTACATATTGGGAATTCAAATGCCTACTCCCCATGTCTTTGTTAAAGAAAGACCAGTGATTTAATTCTATTGTAATCACAACAGAAATTCTATTTGAAAGATACCTATTAATGAAGACATTGCAAACAATTCTGAGTATGAGAACAAACAGCAGAACAGTTTTTAAAACTGCCCAAGGGATTCTAATATGACTCCAATATGACGACCTAAATGAAGAGTAGTGTTGTGGACAGTGGACCTCCCAGACCTCATCAGCAGCATTGCCTAGAAAGTGTGAGCTACACAAAGGCTCAGGCCAAAATCGAGATATCTGTACTCTGATTTTGGAAGGAAACACAACATGCAAATAGGCATAAACACACACTGTGAAAAGAAGCCAAGAAAGTGATGGTGGGAAAGAGACAAAGAGAGACATGGAGAGACTTAGGCTGCAATGAATATGAGGAACAAAGTGACTTGGCCTTCTAGTCAACCATTGAGATGGAAAACATGAAAACAGTGCCCATGTGCTGCTATCATATGTTAGCGACTCATAACCTGACATGGAAGTAGAAAGTACCACCACCAAGTCTCAACACTTAGCATATCACACTGGACACTGCTTGTGAAGGTATTTCCAAAAATACTCTGGGAAATATATTTTTCTGTTCCTTAATCTCTGAGTTCTGTTGCTCAATCATTAACTTTCCTTAGAGGAAATAGAGATTTCATTTTATAAATAACTCCTTCCAAAGCTTCTTGTTCTGCCTACATGCTTTGTTTATTTATACAAATAAGGCTGGGTCCAGGTACATACTGAAGTTATGGCACAAATTCTTAAAGTATTAAGATGTTACAGGAGTCTGATACACTGTATATTTATTGTCCAAGGTACAGTTAGTTTTCAGGATTCAATTTCAAGTATCCTTTCTCTTGCTGGTCATCAGTTTCTCTTGTGTTGTCAGGTGATCCATTACATTCTTCATCTGTGTCTTGTGAAAGAATTAATGTGAATTTTTGCAGTCAAAAACAATATATAGAAGATCACAAGTAAGCTTACATAAAATTATACTAGAAAATTCACAGAAAATGGAAGGACATCACTGATTTACAAAGAGTTAAATAATATGCATAGGAAACAGGGACATACTAATATTTTTTTTCACATAGTGTGATAAAAAATATATGGATCTAAGCTCTCCCATAACTTTGTAGAGGTGAGGGTAATTAAGGACCCAGGGGTTTAAAAGCCTTGCTACAAATGCATAGGTTGACTACAGAGTTCCCATGATTATTACCAAACTCAGTCTATGTAAACTGGCTTAAAAAATTCCAGCTTCTGGTTTCAAAAATCTAAGAAAAGTTGGAGGTCCAGTGCACTCATTTACTGAGAAGAGACAGCTAGCCCTTTTAAAGTATTACTCTAAGCCCATAACTGTTGAACAAAACATCACATGGTCAAAAGAATAATCTGATTGGCCCAACAATATGGCAAAACACCTTTGAAATGGCAAAATTATACACTGTTTCTTACTAACTACTGCATAGTAGTACTAGAGAAATGCCTGATGGACTCAGAAGATATTTAAGATGACAAAGTGTGCCACTCTCATGGAAAAAAATGTCAGAGATGTTCTGACATTAAAAGATCCCATAATCAGGTCAACATGCAGAAGAATGAGAATTGACCCATTCTTATCTCCTTGTACTAAGCTCAAC
>BDUI01012469.1:53651-69166 GCA_002335545.1 Apodemus speciosus
TCTTTCTACCATATGTGCCTCAAGTAGTCACTCAAGTTTGAAGACTTGGTTGCAAGTATCATAACTAATATAACCATCACACTAATTGAATTCTTCAGTCAAGGAACTGCATAAGTTCTTTATCTGTTTTTATAAATTTTGGAAAAAAAGTTTATATACTTATATTTGCATTATTCTATATCTTTCTTCTGTCTCTGTCTCTTTTCTATGTATATTTGTCTATATGTATATTTCTTGATATAGATGTATTGATAACAAAATTAAAGTATAGATATTCACATATGTATGCTTTATTGATACTTTACTGACTATATGCACTCAGGATTGATGGTTTCTCCTAATTTAATTACAAAAGAAAAGTGGTGAAGCATGGAGGAAGGGCTCTGTTGGCTCGAAATTAGAGTTGCATAAATGTATTTATAGAGATAATCCTTTTATTGTAGTTTATAACTCATACGAAATTGAGTTCATTTTCCTTTCCTGAATGCCCCTAGATCTCAATTTTATCTGCAGATTTGTGCACTAGAGAAGTAATCTATAAGTGCGTTGCACTTCATGTCTAAACCCCCTTTCATTTTCTAAAACAATAATAGGACAGGTAGTAGCAAGAGACACAACTGCTGTTTTCTCCATCCAAAAATTGGCATTTGAAGATGGTTGAAAAATATTTTTGAAACTTGGAATATTTAGCTATCTGGTAGAGAATAGATTGTCTTTAATCCACAATGTCCACTAGAGAATATTTAGTCTGGGAAGTCCTGATATTAAAGTATTGTATATGAGAAGATGGAGCTAGTAGAGGAAACTAGTTCAGTCTATACATCTGGTGTGATTTGGCAAAGCAAACAACCCCTTTTCAGAAGATTCTCCAATGAGTAAGGCACTGCCAACATAAGGTTACCTAACCACTAAGGTGGAAAATGAGATCTGCGTCCTAGTACAAATTTAATCTAGTTTTCAGTGTCCTTATTGATAGTACAATCTATTTTGTGGTCAATTCTCTATAGGGAGTAAACAAAGAATCTACCATATTTCTCTGGATGCTAATCTTTTAAAAAGTCCTAATTTTCTAACCTAAGAGGCACCTTCAATTCTCCCTTATATTTTTAATCAATTTTTTATTATTATAATTCAGACAGATAATATAGATACAAACTATATAATATATGTCCGCTTTGGGGGCAGGAAACCAGGAAAAAGAAATGAAATATAAATAAAGAATATTTCCAATAAAAACATTAAAAAAAAAAGATGAATTGCCTCTATTCGTCCAAGTTAACGTCTTTCATAAACAATCCAGGCAAGATGGAAATGAGTATGGAATTTTTTTTTTTTAATTTGATCTACTGGAGGTATGTTGATGGTTGGTCATTATAACCTAATGAGGATACATGTAGCCTATAAGAAGTAAATAACAATATAAATTGAATCTATGAGTGTGAACATCCTTTCCAATGGGATTTAGCCAGCACTGCTCTATTTCACATCCCATTCCACCACAGGGCAATGTAGACTGTACACCTTTAGCATTAGGAGACTTTCGTGGATATTATGATGAAGTAAGGAAGCATAAGCTGAGAACTCTAAATTCAAAGAGAAAAAAGGCAATTTATCACTTTATTCAGATCCATCTGAGCACATCAGTTCTGTTCTACTTTGACCGTATTAAAACCTTCCTGCTTTAGGCATATGGTCTATACCTTGAAATACATTTTCAAAATAATGTTGAAAAGCCAATCAGAGCATCCTGGGATTTCTGAAAAAATCATGACATTTAAGACATTCCTAATTTTAGAATTAAACTGTTATCCAGTTGACACATTTTCAATAAATTTATTTTGAATGTGCCACTAAATATTTGTTTTTTCACTGACTGAGTAATGCTATTAGGTCCATCTTATAAAAAGCAAAAAGCCTGGAATATTTTTGCCCATTCCAGTATTCCAAGATATATTTGATTGGAACAGTAAGGATTGAGTGTTCTGTACCAGCTTGGACTCAAAGAAATAAAAAGTCAAATGTGTAAGATTAGTTTGAGCAGCTTATTATCTAGTGTATTAAAACTGAGAAAATAAATATTGAAGAAAAATAGAAGTAGCCCAGTTTCAGTTTACTTCAAGTAATAAAAATGTTTCCACAGTTTGCTTTCATAATATATGTGAAAATTTTGAAAAATAACTTTCTGTAATTTCCAAAAGGCGTTGGTACTGTCACTTGTCTGAAGGTCACATTATGCATTAGAATTTCACCATTTCAATAACTATTAAAGATCACCATTGAACTGCACAACACTTTGCTTCCTCCATATCTGGACTTTCAAATCTTACATCCTTCCTTTCATGCACAGCGCATGCACAGTTCTAGGAATTTTAGCAGCTACAAAAAAAAGAAAAGAAAAAGAAATACAAAAGGAAATTAAAAACAAAACAAACTGATGAATGAGTACTCTCTCCATATCATGCTTTGTATATAGATGGTATACAGATACATAAACATTACTGATATCTCTATTGGTAATAGAACTAGAAAACTAAATGTATATTTTGAATTACTCCATCATTCAATACTCACAAGAACAAGCAAAATGCTTATAAGTTCTCTAATGCCTCTCACATTTAGAGTCTACTACAGAGACCAAGGTAGACAGTAAGAAGAAAATAGCATGAAATCAAATGATAGAAATCTGAGAAGATACCACTGAAATACTGGAATTCTAATACATTACTATAGTTTATGACTGCGAGTAGATAGGTATGTCTTTAGAAAGATATATCAGGTATCTGCACTAAGAAAGAATACCCTAAATAAGAAACATAACACAAGTGCCCCCTTACTATTCATAAACGATCTTGAGCCAATAGCAAAGGAATTTATTTCATAAGCTATCTTTCACAGAGTATTATTTACTGTCTTCTAACTGCTAGGCATAAACTATTGTCATGAAAATAATTGTGTGTTTGTATTTGTGTGTGTGTGTGTGTGTGTGTGTACATAAGACTTACTGTAGATTCATCTAAGACCCTATCACAACAGGAAAAGTTACTTGCATTTTATGAATAAGGACATCTTACATTAACTGATTTTACATATTACAGTCTATAGACTAAAAATTATGAAAAAATCTTACAATATGTAAGAACATCTCTGTTCTTCTGATTGCAATGTAAATAGAATGGAACCAATATGTGCATTTGCTCTGAATGTAGAGTTAGTCAACTCTGGATGAAATGTAGCTCATGCCTCAAAAAATCATATATGCTAGAAGGAAACATTTCAACACCATATACATGAGCACATATTTCACACACACTCACACACACAGTAAGCATAAGAAATTTTAAAAAAAAATGAATTTTGAATTTTTTTTAAATATCTGAAAACTTCTGTATAATTTTGGAACAATAACGTATTATAGAAAACCACGTTTCTTCCTGAAGGTAGCGATGTTTGTAATTTTAAACAAAATAATTTTTAAAATAGAGTTTAAAAACATGAAAATCTAAAGAAAATTGGTATTTTTTGTACATGTTACTATATTACTTTATTCAGGGAGATTCAGGGAAATGTAAGTAATTGTCAGCTGTTATCAACTTTATAATAGATCACATGATCCTACAGTGAGGAAAAATAGGCTTTTAATAATTCTTCAATGATACAAAAATATATTGTAGAAAAAAGGAGCTATACCTTTTATCTTAAATGAATAGAAATACAAATTTTGGAAATATTCAAATTACATATCTATAAACTAAATATGAGACAGTGAGGGGTTTCAATAACTAACAAGGTATGAATTTCAGAAAAGATCATTTAAAGACATCAAGGCATATAGCAAATTGCTCTGTTCCAGCCATGGTGTAGGAATTGAATCATGAGGATGGTGAGTTCATTGTGATCTATACAATATTAAGTCAAAATGGCAATATTTTATATATTTGTATTTGAAGTCAAGAGTAGGAGAAAACTATTGCAATTGATTGAGAGGTTTGGGGATATCTTGGGATTCATGCTGGAGATTTGGTGGTGGAAATATACACTTATATGTAATTATCAAATAAAGATTCTATTAAAATCATTTGCATCTATGTATTTTAAAATATAAAGAGAGTCTGAATGAACTACAGCCAATATGAAGAATAAAAAGAAAAAGAAAAAAACTGTTGGAAAAAATCCTTAAGTAAGAATAGCAAAAATATTTTCCTAATTCATTCCTAGAAACAGATTTATCTTAAGTGTTACAAAATACATAGATGAATCAAAGAACTTTCAAATTTAAAAAGCCAAACTGTAAATACGAAATCAAAGAAAACCATCAAAGATTTGATAAATATATGAAGGATCATTGTTGAATACTCATTAGATAGTTAACATAGAGAAAAAAGTGGTGAAGGATATATATTTTTATTAAAAGATTGTTTGTATATTCCAAAAATTCTTCAAGGACAAAAGAAAAGGAACATCACTTGAAGAAAAGCTAAAAATACCTTTACCAATCTCCTGTACTACACATAAGGTTGCTAATAAGTATTGCAGAGTACCATATGAAGAAAGAGTCGAGGCTAAAATCAGTAAAAATGTTTACTTTACAGGAATTGAACTAAGTCACCAATGTGTGGAAAAACATCAGGGAGATTGCTCATATACAATACTGATCATTTACCATAATTGATATCAAGCATAAGAGGTAAGAAAGCATTTCTCTACAGGACTCTCTGCTCTTTTGCCCCTCTCTGTTGTGATGACATATCTGGTTCAGACAAGCTATGGTGTATTCTCCTAATGTAGGTCACTGTTTAGAAATTACTATTTTTTACTACAATTTTCTCTTTAGTTACAATTTTGTATAACATAAAAATATGAATATCCAATTGTATGGTAATCAATATACACAATTTGATAAGTGTGGTACAATTTCTACAGTGACATATTAGAATATTGACTCTAGGTACATTTTATGCCCATTAGCATTTATAAACATTAGACAGAAGATGATCCTCTGAGCTACTTTCCTTTCTGCTTGACACCAGGGATGGTCTTCACTGCTCTGCCTCATACATAACAGTTAAGTTGTTGACCTGTACTAAAGACAGTAATGTAAATGGGCAATAACAAAAGAACAAAAAGATAGATAATTATTAAATAGCTATGTCTATAACTGAATGCAAAGCTACCATGTAATATGTGTTAAGTCATCAGTATCACGGTAAGTATTATGACCACACAGACACACACACACACACACACACACACACACACACACACACACACAATGGTAATTTAATAAAAAATCATTTCTAATAGGAGTTATATTAAAAGATATCCCTATGCCTAGAACATTACAATAAATACTAGGATAAAGATCCATGATTACGATTAAGTAGTTGGTCTTCCAATGCAGGTGTGAAGATACGCAGAGACATACTGAAAGAGCAAATGGCTAAGAGAAAGAGAAAAAATACAGAACATGTTGATGTGAACTGCAAATTAATTAATTATTGGTAAAATTTTGCTCCATTTTAAGATTTTGTTATGATTATCTTACATAATACCTCGTATTTATGACTAGACAGGAATATATTAAAATAAATAAATAGTAGTTGAAAAACCGATGATTTATATATGAAAAAGATCTCATCAAAAATCAGTTTGATTAATAATAATAATAATAATAATAATAATAATAATAATAATAATACTTGGCTAGGAAATGAATGCTGTTGCAACTCACTGACATAATATTCAGTCATTTAAAAAAAATTCATCTTTTGTCTTTAGCTTGTGGATCAATCTTGCTACATAGTGCTTTCTAGACATCACATATAAAAGACACAGATGTGCATGTTGTAACTATCAATTACATATAAAAAATATTAACTGATTTTCTTCCTTCAAATTAAAATATCAACCTCT
The DNA here is from genome assembly GCA_002335545.1 of Apodemus speciosus. Classification (NCBI taxonomy): domain Eukaryota; kingdom Metazoa; phylum Chordata; class Mammalia; order Rodentia; family Muridae; genus Apodemus; species Apodemus speciosus. The sequence goes on from BDUI01012469.1 coordinate 59,562, forward strand.
CTTCAAAATATTTCCTTAAATAGATCAATGCATCTTCCCCTCCAGAAGAATGCAGTCCTAGCTTTCCCTATAACATCACTGGCCTTTCCGGGGTATTCTCAATTTCTTGATCACAATGAGTACTTTGTTCTGAAAGAGAAAAATGAGATCCCCTAAATCTTTTTGAGAGGAGACTCCCAAACAATGAGTCCAGGCAAGTTGGATCAAAAAAACACATGAGGGGTTATGCAGAGAGATATGATGAGGATGTATAGGTGATTCCAGGTAGAGATTTTAATTTTTAAGAGTAGACAGATGAGGTGGTTTAGCAGGACATAGTTTGCTTGTGGAATCTTCAGTAGAATACTATGCGTCGAAAAAGTAGAATTTTACTATTGATAGTCAGACAAGTAATGTTACTTACAAACCTCCAAATCCAAATAAAAAATCAGGGTAAAAGTTTTGTGGACCAGCTCATACTATAATCACATTGTAAAAGAAGTAAGATTATACAGCTAGGAACAGGAGTGGCAGTGAAGCTGGGGCATGGTTCTTCTGGATCCATCTGCACCCAGGTATTGGGCTGTTCCTCAGCTATCTGTGCACATGTCCTGTGAAGGGAGATCTACTCTCCAGGGAATGCTTTGACTCCCAGATTCAGAGGAGAAACTGCAATTCTCTCTTCAGTGACTGTTCAAGTCTGGTTTGAACAGGAGACCAGGAAACACAGGAGTGTCACAGCAGATGAAACAGGGCCATTTCAGGCTCCATCTGAAAACAGGAACATGGGCTGTTTCCATGGGAGGACAGGTCTCCCAGGGATGCTGAGAAAGGTTTGCAAGACCACAGGGGGGACAAGCTCCCGACAGAGACAGTGGGATCAACTAACCCCAGAGACAAGCAGACGGTGAAAGGTAAAAGTAAAAACATTGTCAACAGAAACCAAGGGGACATGGAACTATAACAGCAAGTCCTGGACAACCCAACACACTGGAAAAGCAAATTTTGGATTTAAATTTAGGGTGCTTGATGCTGATAGAGGACTTCAAGTAGAACATAAATAAGTGCCTTGAAGAATTACAGGAAATCAGACACAAATAGATGAAGGAAAGAACAAAACCATTCAGAATCTAAAAAGGAAATCACAAAGGTAAATATTATAGAGATAGAGAACCTAGGAAAGAAATGAGGAGTCTTTTATGGAAGCATCATCAACAGAATACCAGAGATAGAAGAGAGAATCTCAGGTGCAGAGGATAACATAGAAAATATGGACATGACAGTCAAAGAAATGCAAAATGCATAAAGCTCCTGGCTAATAACATACAGGAAATTGTGTACACAATGAGAAGACCAAAGGTATATATTGAAGGTGTAGAGAGAGCAAATTTCCAGCATAAAGTTCAGTAAATGTCTTCAATAAAATTATTCTGATATTAAATAATGACCAAGAATAAGGAAGGATACATCCCTCTTCCTGGAAAGGCTCAGTGCAGCAGTGTAGGGTAATAACAGGACAAATAAGAGAATGGGATAAGAGCAGAGCAGGGGGAGGAAAAGGGCTTATGGGAATTGAGGGGGGTGGGGATCCAGAAAGGGGAAATCATTTAATATGTCAAGAAACAATATGTAGAATACAAATAAAAATAAATAATATATTAAAAATTATAGAAAAAAACCTCCCTTAATCTAAATTAAGAGATACTAATGAACATACAAGAAACCTACTGAACTGCAAATAAGTTGGACGAGAAGAGAATTTCCACTTGACACATAATAATTAAAACACCAAATGCACTAAAGAGAGAACTAATTTTAAAAGCAGTAATGCAAAATGTCATGTAACATATAAAGGCTGACCATTCAGAATCACACCAAACTTCTCACCAGAGACTATTTAAACCAGAACAACCTGGGCAGATGTCGTACAGACCCTAAGGGAACACATGCTACTATACCCAGCAAAACTCTCAATTACCATAGATGGAGAAACAAAGATATTCCATGACAAAATTAGATATGCACAATATCTTTCCACAGATCCAACCCTTCCAATGATAATGAATGGAAAACTGGAAAAAAAAGAGGGAAATTGGACCCTAGGAAAAACAAGAAAATTATCTTCTTTAAAAAAAAAAAAGAGATATACATAAACACAACTCCACCTCTAACAATAAAAATAATAGGAAGCAAAAATCACAATTCCTTAATATCTCCAAATATCAATTGAAACAACTACCAATAACATGATATATTCTAACCGACTGAATATATAAACAGGACACATCATTTTGCTGCATACAGGAGACTCACCTCAGGCCAAAGACATGTACTACCTCAGAGTAAAATGCTAAAAAACTATTTTCCAAAAAATGGTCCCAAGAAACAAGCTGATGTAGACATTCTAATATAGAGTAAAATCATCTATCAAACTAAAGTATTTGAAAAGGACACTTCATACTCATCAAAGGAAAAGTCTAGCAAGATGAACTCTCTATTCTGTACAAGGATGCTCCAAATACATGAAAATCCAGATTCGTAAAAGAAAGTTTACTAAAGCTCAAAGCATGTACTGTACCTCAAAAAAAATATTAAGAGAATTCAACACCCCAATCTCATTAATGGACAGTTCATGGAAAGAGAAAATAAACAGAGACAGAGTGAAACTAACAGAATTTAGGAAGCAAATGGATTTAACAGGTCTATAGAACATTTTATACTCAAATAAAAGAGTTTATCTTCTTCTCATAACCTCAGGGTAACTTCTCAAATTGGCCATATACTCGGCTTGGACATCAAAGAGTCCTCAGTAAATACAAGAATATTGAAATAATCCCTTGTACCCTACCAGATCACCACGGACTAAGTCTGATATTTAACAACAACAACAACAACAACAATAACAACAACTACAACAACAAAACAGATAGCATGCATACACATGGAAACTGAACATTATTCACAATGATAACTTGGTCAAGGAAAAAATAAAGAAATTAAAGACTTTTTAGAATTTAATGAAAAAGAAGGACAACATACCCAAACTTATGGGATACAATGAAAGCAATGCTAAGAGGAAAACTCATAAACATCAAAAGAACGAGTTCTAATGGAACAGGTTATGTAAATCTCTTTTGGAGCAAATACACTGAGCCCTAGTTCTCTTGGCACTATCTCTGTTTAGTTCTCTTTCTTTATTTAGTTAAAGGTTCCTGGTAGCCTAGACCATGATCTTAGGCAAGAATAATGGGAGCAAAACCTTCCCTTGAGAAGAGGTCACTGACATGACCTAATCTCCTGGTAAACCAATGCTGTACTTCTTCAATCACTCACAAAATTATTATGATAGATAAACCTGTTCCAAAAATAAAATTTCAAATGGCTACTAATGTGACATTGGAGGTGGATTTCCATAGGGTAAAGAAGGTCTTAATTAAAAAGAATTAAATTGTTTAAATTTTTGTGTTGAAATTTGTCATAAAAAATGACAGGATTAGATGTGAAATAATTATTAACAAGGTTGGGCAGAAAAGTTATCTCAGAGGGTGAGTGAGAGCACTGACCATGAATATTTATTAATCTGTTCTTGGAATTATGCAATTAGCCTTGGAAGAACTCTGTATTTGAATTCATCTAGTTTTCATGGTCTCAAGTGAGAAGTCTGATATGATTCTGATAGTTCTTCATTTATATATTACTTGGCCTTTTTCTCTTACTGCCTTTAATATTCTTTCTTTGTTTAGTACATTTGGAGTTTTGATTATTATGAAACGCGAGGTATTTCTGTTCTGGTTCAGTCTGTTTGGAGTTCTCTACTATTCTTGTATATTAATGGGCATCTCTCTCTCTTTAGGTTAGGGAAGTTTTCTTCCATAATTTTGTTGAAGGTATTTGCTGGCCCATTTAATTGTAGATATTCACTCTCATCTATGATCCTTAGGTTTGGTATTCTCATTGTGTCCTGGATTTCCTGGATATTTTGGGTTACAAGCCTTTTGCATTTTGTATTTTCTTTGACTGTGGAGTNTATTCTCCTGGAATTCTTTAAGTGATTTTTGTGTTTCCATTGTAAGGGCTTCTAACCTATTCATGTTCCCCTGCATTTCTTTAAGGTATTTGTTTTTGTCTTTTTTGTGTTCCTCAAACAGCATCGTGAGCAGTGCCTTTAAGTCCAAATTTTGTTTTTCTGGTGTGTTGGGGTATCCAGGATTTGTGTGACCGGAGAATTAGGTTCAGATGCTTCCATATTGCCTTGATTTCTGTTAGTAATGTTCCTACATTTGCTTTTTGCCATATGTTTATCTTTGGTGTTAGTTGGTGTGGTTGTTACTGGTTGGTGTTTGAGGGCATTGTGAGCCTGGCATTAGGTGCTGCTGTCACTGAGGGTGACCGTTCTCCTGAGGTGGATACTAGATGGTTTCTTCTACTGGGCTCTGATTACTTCTTCAGCTCTGCTGGGCTGGGCCCAAGTCTCCTCCCTTCTTGCTTCTGGAAGTGCAATTGGCCTCTCACCTTCTCCTCCTGGCCTGCCCAGATGCCAGCTCTTAAGTAGCATATCTTTTTCTCCACCAATCTGAGCTTGTCTGTTAGATCTTTATGGTGACCTGGGCTCCTCTGTTGGTTTTCTGTGGTGACCTGGTCAGGCTACCAGCTGTAAGATGGTGGCAGGTCTCGAGGCTCTGTCTAACCAGAGGTTTCCCTGCAGGAATATAGTTTCCCTGGTTGGACTGCTGGAGCCTAGATATTGGCACTCTCAGTCCACAGGGCTCTGTCTGGTTAGCTGTCTGAGGTTCCCTGAGGCAAGGTGGCTGCTTCTGCCATAATCCAAACACAGATCCCTGAGAGAATTGCTGACTGCACAGGTTGGCTCAGAGACCACTCACCATGCTGATCTAGCTCCAGGTATAGGCAAGAGAAAGACACGGTAGTAGGTGCAGTGCCCTGTGGCAAGATGGCAGCCTCTGCTGTAAGCCAGGCAGGCTGTACCACTGAGACCACCACTGAGCTGTTCTGACTCTGGGTGCAGGCAAGAGCCTGGCAGGGTAGTTGGTGTCAGTCTTGGACTCTGAACATTTACCTGATCCCTGATGCTAGGAGTCTGTATAGCCCTGAGTCAAGGTGGCTGCCTTGGCTGTAATCCGGGCACAGACTGCACAGAACACCTAGCTAGTTGGTGGCCACGCAGGTCAGCTCAGAGACCACCCACTGCCCTGACATGATGCAGGTGGCTGACTAGGCTGTAATCCCGGCCAAGGCCGCACAGAACCACTGGCAAGTTGGTAGCTGCTCAGGTCGGCTAATGCCCACCACTCTGACCTGAGGCAAGATGGCAGCCTCTGCTGCACACCAGGCAGGCTGGCTCTGAAAGACTGCCTCCAAGCTGTTTTGGCATTTCTAAGATGCAGGAATAGAAGATGGAGATACAGCACAGCAGTAGGTTGTTTGCCTAAAGTATGTACACAGTTCTGGGTTTGACATCCAGTACAGATCAGCCAGGCATGAAGATGCAACCAATATTCTCAGCACTCACAGAAGAGGCAGGAGGGTCAGAAACTGAAGATATTCCTTGAATAGTGAGTTCAAGGTATATCTCAGGTTCCAGCCTGACATATTCGATCCCCTGTTTACTAACAATAAAAAGCACAGAATAATAACAACAGAACAAAACAATATTCTATTTCTCTAATCTGGAAGGTAAGTGGAATCTAGTAACTAGTGAGGGATACACTCAAAAAAAAAAAAAAAAACCTACTCTCAAGCCTTGACAAACTACTACTAAAGATGGTGTTTATACATTTCTGACACCCTGTGAAGGAGATCATTACTTACATGATAATAATTTTCTTATTATTTGGAAATTTCTTGTTCTGAGTAGAAGGACAAATATCTTCATATTTTCTTCAGTGAAAATGCAATTTCAACAAGGTGTACCTAACAGAGCTGAGAACAGCAGGAAATATAGTTAATGTGGTTTAGATATAAAACCCCTACACAAGAGCACCTCCCAACATTGTACAGGAACCTTTCACATTTAAAAAAAAAATTTTTTTTTATATGTGAGTACACTCTAGCTGTCTTAAGACAGGCCAGAAGAGGGCTTCAGATCTCATTCTGGATGGGTAGGAGCCACCATGTAATTGCTGGGATTTGAACTCAGGAACTCTGGAAGACTAGTCAGTCCTCTTCCCCACTCAACCATCTCTCCTGCGCTAAGACACTGTTTTGTGGCATAGATAACCCATCTACTGACATGGGAAATTCAAAAGAAAAAAGTTTCAAAGTAAACTGAGTTCACTTTAGAACAAGTGAAGGGAAATTCCTGTGGGCACTGGGATCTCTAACATGGAGAAGGACTCATTGGTGAATCACTGGTGTATGTGTAATGGCATGTAGCTAGAGCTATAACATAGCTTGAACAATGCTGGAATAAGTGGGCACAATTTTCTTAGTACATCTATGGCTTGGTGAAATACCATGATCAAAAGCAACTGGGAAAGGAAAGTGTTTATTTCAGCTTAAAGTTCTAATTGATCCTTTAGGGATGCCGTGAAAGAATTTTGTCAGGGCAGGAACCTGGAAACAGAAAATGAAGGAGAAGAAATGGTGAAATGCTGTTTACTGGCTTCCTCTTCATGGCTTATACCAGAACCACCTTCCCAGGGTTGGCACCACCTACACTTATTTGGGCACATTCACAGTAACCATTAATCATTAATCAAGGAATATGCACCACAGGCCTGCCCATGGTCCAATCCAATGGGGCATTTTCTCAATTGAGAGCCTTCTTCATAAATGACTTTAACTTGTGCCAAACTGGCATTAATTTACAGGTACAATGAACCCCTTGTCAAAATGACAAATCACTACTCCATGGGAATATTTCCTTTCTCATTGGTCCCTAACATGGCAGGATAATAATAAGTAATAATACATAAGTAACTTAAAAGTTCTCTCACACCTTACAATTCAAAACATTTTAAAAGATCGGTCTTTAAAAAAAATTGAAACTCATTTTCAAAGTTCTCTGTTTCACTAAATGTCTTCAGTCTCAGAAAAAAAAAAAACTAGTTGTATTTAAAAGTTCAATATTTCTCAGCTGCAGTCTCCTGAAAAATCAAAATAAACATTTTTACAATGAGAGGGTAAAAGCAGGGTATTGTCAAAGTAAAAGCAAAATGAAAATCATCATTCTGACAAGTTCAGTGTGTAAACTGGGATTCACTCAAGTTCTCTTGATCGCTCTGGCCCTGCTTTCTGCAGCTCACACAGATTATCTCTTGGGTCCCAGCAAGCACCAACCCAACTGCAGCCCTAAGAGATGTACCTATAGTTTCTGGCATTTTTAAAATATTGGTGACTCCAAATCACTACACAAATAGATTCTCATGGGACTTCTGGATTCAGACTCTCTCCCATGATACTAACCTCAACTGCTCTCCATAATTGTGATTTTTTACTGCTACAGAGTTGAAAACTACAACATAGACCTGTCCTGGTTTTCTATCGTGGCAAGCCTCAGCTGCTCTCATTGACACCCTCCTACCTTCAAAAACAGTACCATATGAGAGACACTTAATACTACTATGTCCGTCTGCCAGATGAGATTCAGCTTCAAATGTCTCTGGACCACAATGTCTGTGGGCTGACCCTGAGGAAACACTGCCCAGATAATTTCAATGAACAAACTCTAGCAAATTTTTCAGTGTTAGTTGCTCTAGTCTGGTCAAATTATTTATATCTAGCTGACTAGAGCCAGAGTCATATAAACATTGCTGAGAAAGTCTTTGATGCCTCTGAAACTTTACAAGTCAAGCCTCCTAATCTGCACTCTCAGCCTTCTTGTCCTTTGGGTTCACATAGAACAGACCAGTGGGCTCTGAGTATGTGATGGCTTCCTCCAAACCTCTTTTAAACTTTATTTATTCAATTTATTTATTATGGTGTATTTACATGTTCAGTGTTATCCCTTACTTGGCTTCTCTCATTCCCAGAATCCCCCTACCCCACCCCTACTCCCCCTTCTTCTATTAGTGTATTCTTCAATCCACTCATACATTCTTGCCTCCCCAATCCTGATTCCTCTACACTTGGGCCAGTATCAAACATTCATAGGACCAAAGACTTCTCCTCCCATTGATGCCTGTTGAGGCCTTCCTCTGCTCAATGTACAGCCAGAGCCATGTGTACCCGTTGTTGGATGGTCTCGTTGGTTTACATTGTTGTTCTTCCAATAATAATAATAATAATAATAATAATAATAATAATAATAATAATGATGATGATGATGATGATGATGATGATGATGATAATGATAGTAATAATAATAATAATAATAATAATATAATGCATACTAAAAAATTTCAGAAAAAAATCAAAACACAATCACTCACTAAACTCACCAGAATAACAGATATCAACAAGTAGAATCAATGCAGAATGCTGTTTACAAGCATAATATCTTATTTATTACCTAAGAATACCTCAATCTGCAATACTCTGCTTTTTTTAAGTTTCTGTGATTACACATAGGCATTTTGCAACTATAGATGATCATGACAGAAAACCAAGGAAATAAGGAAAATTATGTGTATATTTTTTAGTCATCATCAAGCAATTAAAATGATATGTGTTAAATGTGATGTAAATTATTAAGCTCGTTCAGTGTGTGTGAGTTTGTGTGTGTGTGAGAGAGTATGTGTTTATGTATATGTGTGTGTGAAAGATATAGAATATGTATGTATGGTGTGTGTTCATGCAGGTGTCTCCTTCTGCTTGGTAATGTTTGTTCCCTCCTTCCTAATACAAAGACTCAGGAGGAGAGTGATGGGGAGGGGAATCTCGTGTTTAGGGCCAGGAAAGGATGGTCTTGAGAGATGGCTACATGATTACAAAAATGAAGAGATATTTAAAAGTGATGGGGGTGAGAGATTGTGTGCATCTCCAGAACAGACAGAGACCTATGACAAGGGAGTCACCCAAGAATCAAAGAAGATGGCTTTACCTGTGACTCACTTTATGGGAGACATGCAACCTGAAGAGGGTGACACTTGCGGTCAGACAAGAACCCCAGTTCAACAACCCCACAAACTTTCAACACTGAATGGGAGAGGAACTCCACAGGAAGAGCAACAGAGTCAACTAATCTGAACATTTAGAGCTCTCAGAACAACACCCATATGAACCATCTAAGAAAGAACATACTGGAGCTGGACCCATGCCTTCCTACACACCTGTAGCAGATGTGATGCTTGGTCTTCATGTGAGTCACAAATAACAGGAATAGGGTCTACATTAGAATCTGTTGCCTATATTGGGATGTGTTCTAGCAGGAGTAAATTGATGGCTTCAATGGGAGATGTCGCATCTAACCTAGCAGACCTGAAGATCCATATGTGCATGGTTTCATGCACACTCTCTCACACACAGTAAGCATAAGGTAGCAATGTTTATAATTTTAAACAAAATGTTTCTAAAATAGAGTTTAGACACATTACAATCTAAAGACAATTGGTTTTTGTATATGTTAATAATTTTCTTTATTCTGGGAGATTCAGGGAAATGTAAGTAATTCTCAGCAGTTATCAACTTTATAATAGATCAAATGTTCCTATAGTGAGGAAAAATAA
>BDUI01012471.1:5464-19834 GCA_002335545.1 Apodemus speciosus
TKKKGRWWWTKGGCATTTCAAAAATATYAAAAAGATAGTTTTTTTCATTTAGAATTCCACATCAGCATTTCTTATACAGTATTATGAGTAAGATTTATGGATAATCCTTTGTTTTTATACCTGTATAATTCTGATACTGTCTTTTTCTTTCTGATACATAAACAGGAACTTTGACATCCATCTTTCTCATGCTGTATACACACAGATCTCCTTCTAAATCTGAATGTGTCCTATAGTACAGTTTGACCATAGCTTTCATGTCTTTATTTAAAAGCAATGTTGGAAATGATCTCTCAAAAAAAGAAAAGAAAAGAAAAAAGAAATGAAACTTTGCTGCTCTGGGTTTTAGCTAATAAAAACTATTTCAACTAGAAAACAAGTTATGGTTTCAAAGGAGTGAAGTTGAGAAATACCTGCCACTCCTTATACAACAGCTGACCTTTAGACAAGAGCTCCACATTCACAAGAAATGTTTCAAAATGCCTACAGCTAGTTATACAACAGCTGCACTTCAGACAGGAGCTCCACATTCACAACAGGAAATGTTTCCGTTGGCTAAGTATTTGAGTATTNATATATATATTTATGACAAAGGCATCTTTCCCTTAAGTGTGCTTATATATGAAATTCCTAATTTTATGCTTCTTATTTAGTGATATAGATAGGGATGAATTCTCCTCAAATTATTACCACAAGTGTTAATGTGAGCATTATTCATTTAATAACAAAATAATAGTAAATTATGTACTAAAATAGCTTTCAATGCTTATGGTCTCTGAGTAATCAATATAGCAGATTATAAAAAAACATTCTAGCCTTAGATTTAATTAAGCAACACCTGAACTACAGCTGAACCCTGGTGTAGAACACAGTGTGAAATAGAATTTTTAATATAAAGGTTAATGGTTTAATTAGCCACACTTCAATGTTTAATTCAAATAAATGTTCAACCAGTTGGCTGTAAAGTTCATCTTTTCCTCCCCCCTTTGGTCATTTCCTCCAGAAACCTTTTTACCACTGAGGGTTCCTGAATAGTATAGGACATGATCAGAGCAGACAAAGCATGAATTTGACCATGTTATTTACATGTTATCAGGACTTGGTAGATGTAAGATTAATAAGTATGATTTGATAAATGTTAATCATTTCTTAAGAATGGAAATTGTCTCAAATAATGTTCTACATCAACTTCTATACTGTTCATAATTGATTTGTAAACTCTTCTATTGATGTGCAAATCAACTCAAGACTAAAGGATGCATTTGATTTTAGGTATCTTTTTCAAGTTTTGAGATTACAGCATAATTAGAGAATTTTCCCATTCCCTTTCCTTGCCCAAATCACTGTTACGTGTTCACCACCCACTTGCTCCCAAATCTATGGCTAATTTTCTTTATTTGCATCTTTTTCTGTATAAATTTTATTTTTATATTTGGTATATACTTGAATTAATGAATACAGCATATGATTATAATCTGCTCAGTCTGTATCATGTGTTTTGTATGTAGATGTGTTTATGTCTGAATATTTGTTATTGGATAAGCAATTTATGTACTTTTTAAAGCATTCCTTACTACTGCTTAGAATTCTCTGTCTCGGGTTGAGTTTTCCTGAGCGTTTCTCACACATTATCATGTCAATTTGTATAATCTATTTTCAGGTGTTGTTTAAGGAACCATATTTTGGAGGTTTACTGTGGCAGTTATAGGTAACATATCGCATAGTAAACTCCCTTCTCCTCTGGCAATTCCACTACCCCTCCACATTTTTTTATAATGACACCCGAGTCTTACATGCAGAAATTGTGCTGTAGGTATATCATTGATTTTATTTATTCATTTATTTTTGAAATTACAATTAAATTGATGTTAACGGGTTCATTTTCCAATTAATGCGGTGTTCTTCAAACCAGTATTCCTGAGACAAACTTGATAACAAAGTATCACATTCTGTCTCATAAAGGACCCTAATGGAAATACAAAGAAATAATGCAAATAATGAAGTMACTTAGCTCTCTTCTCATTTATTATTATTATTATTTACTTTTCAGAAGTTTTAATTACAGTTTCTGGATAAAAAACTACATATGCTCAATGATTATAATTCTGTATTGCTTGGAACAGTTTTAGAAATTATTAAAGATTCTGTACCACTGTCTCGCATAGGCTTAATATTACTGTGACTAAACACCAGGACTGAAGCCGCTTGGGGAGGAAAGGGCTTATTAACCTACACTCCGTAGCACTTTTCATCATTAAAGGAGGCCTAGACAGGAACTCAAACATGTCAGCATCTTGCAGGTAGAAGCTAATGTGGAAACCTTCAGGAGGGCTGTTGACTAGCTTGCTTCAGTGGCTTTACTCAGCCAGCTTTTTTTTCTTTTTCTTTTTCTTTTTCTTTTTCTTTTCTTTTTCCTTTTTTCTTTTTCTTTTTCATTTTACTCTTTAATCTTTTATTACAGTCCAGAATTTTTCCCCCTCCTGGTTCTTCCTTTGACTGTTCCATATCCCACCCCTATCTCCTCCTCATCTCCAAGAGGATGTTCTCACCCAACCCCCACCCCATCAGACCTCCCCACACATTGGGGCCCCAAGACTCTTGAGAGTTCGGTACATCTTCACTGAGCGAATCCAGACCCGGCAGTCCTCTGCTGTATATGTTTTGGGGGCCTCATATCACCTGGTATAGGCTGCCTGGTTAGTGGTCCAGTGTCTGAGAGATCCCAAGGGTCCAGGTTAGTTGAGACTGTTGGTTTTCTTATGGGGTCACCCTCCTCAGCTTCTCTCAGGTTATCCCTAATTCAAACACAGGGGTCAAGAGCTTCTGTCCATTGGTTGGGTGTAAATGTCTGCATCTTACTCTTTGAGCTGCTTGTTGGGCCTTTCAGGGAAGTCATGATATGGCCCTGTGTGTAAGCACACTATGACATCTGTAATAGTGTCAGGCATTAGATCCTCCCCCTGAGCTGGATCTCAATGTGGTGCTGTCATGGGAAMTCCTTTTGCTCAGGCTCTTCTCCAATTTTGTTCCTGCAGAATGAGTACATCATGAGTTTTGCAGGATAATGGGTGGAACTAGAAAATTCTCTTAGTGAGGTAACTCAGACAATGATATTTACTCACTAATAAGTGCATATTAGCCAAAAAGTACAGAATTTCCATGATACTATCCACAGAACTCAAAAAGAATAACAAGCTGAAGGGCCCAAGTGAGGATGCCTCAATTACACTTGAGAGTGAGACGAAATCAACCACAGGAGGGGCAGGGAGGAGGGGAGAAACATGGTTGGGAAAGGGGACAGGGAAGGAAAGAGGGGAGGAAGGGGAACATGATCAAGTGTTGGAGCCTTCAGGACTGAAGCCCTGAAGATCAGCAGAAAGAATTAAAACAGGCAACCTCAGGTGGAATGAGGTTGGGGGACCCTCTACAATGTACCAGAGACTCAGGAGGTGTGAGAATCTCAGGACTCAATGGGAGCGACCTTAGATGAAATACCCTACAGTGGGGAAAGGGCACTTGTAGTTTTCACCTCCAGTAAAATGACAGGATATCAAGTGGAGGGATGTGGTTTCAACCCACCATCAAAAACTCTGACTCAGATTTGTTCCTGTCTGAAAGACCTCAGTCAGCTTTCTTATAGAGCCTAGGACCACCAGCCCAGACAGTATACCATCAGCTGGGTCCTCCTCCATGAATTACTAATTAAAAGAATGCCTTACAGCTGGATCATATGGAGGAATTTTGTGAATTGAGGTTGTCTCCTTTCAGATGACTCTAGATTGTTTCTAGTTGACATAAGAGCAATGACACAATTACATTGATATTTGTTGCTTTGAACTAGTTTAATAGATAAACATTGACTTTCAAGTAATGATGATTTCAGTTTATATCTTAAGTATAAATGTAGCCTTGTATCAAGTATTTACAGAATGTGCAGAAGAATAGTTGTAGCTGCTTTGTAGAGAGCAGTGTGCGTATTCATTCTTATACCTTGATTACTCTCTCTGTCATGTGTATTTTTGAGTTTTTAACTATGACAACCAAACATATAATTCTTACTTTGAACCACATCCAAGTAGCTCTATTTCCTTCTAATGTTTATAATTCTTTGATATATAAACTCTTCATACTTTCCTAGAGTAAACACAGCTTGATCATTGGTATTGAGCACTCAAACTATGCAGGATTAGACACATAAAAAAAAGCATTTTGCTTACTTTTAAAAGTTATCTATTATTTCTATATTCAAAAGAGAAAATTAAATCTATACTTCTGTTACTATAACATGGAAGTAGACTTTCAGGAGGGCCTTCACATTATGTCAATAACTTTTTCAGAGTAGTAAAATTAAGCTCTGAATACTCAATACTTAATGCATGAGCTTGAATCAAAGTTGTTGATACTGAAGTAGGTGTCAATCTATAGGAGAACAGGTGTCAAATTCAGACACAGTTATATTTGAAGGTATATTATAAGTTGTCACAATTATTTGTAACTGCATCTATGGCGTTCATATAATGGTATGATTTTCAGATTTTTTATTTTTTCTTTGGTTTTTCGAGACAGGGTTTCTCTGTGTAGCCCTGGCTGTCCTGGAACTCACTCTGGAGACCAGGCTGGCCTCGAACTCAGAAATCCGCCTGACTCTGCCTCCCAAGTGCTGGGATTACAGGCGTGCGCCACCACACCCGGCCCCGATTTTCAGATTTTTAAATAAACACAAAAGGATGATACTTTTAGTTTGTAACAATCTTCTATAACAAAAGAATCACTTTTTTACTTAGGATTTATATTTCTATGATACTTTGAAATATACTATAGTAAATAAAATATATCACATTTATTTTCTTAGCAATAACTTTTATTACATATCCCATCAATTCTAATCTTTTACACAATAACTAAGAAGCAAATATAAATGGTGCCTGTACACAATTGTTACATATGCAAATCAATGCCAACATTCAAGGTCAGGGAAAATTGTGGAATAGAGGACAGAATAATGGCAAGAGCTAGAGGACTAGATGTCTACAGCTAGAGAGTATGCTCTCAATATGACGAGGTAACTACACTTATGAAATTTCAAAAATATGACTTCCTGAATAACTTGGAAGTTATTGCAATACCAGTTGCCATGCCAATGTGTACAAGGGAAATTCCACAAGGTCTTACCCATAGGTTAATGGCTACTGAGAGTGATGCACCACATGAGGTGTAAAATCTCAAGTGTTCTGCTTTAGAAACGTGTATATAAACCATCAAGATGGATTCAATCAGACATATATTCATTTGTGAAAATATATAAATAATTATCTGTGTGTACTGTAAAATTATTAATTAGAGAAAAGAGTTTGTGAGTTTGATATAGAAAAAGGAGGACACAGGAAGAGTTACATGCAGCAGAACAGAAAAGAATGATGTAAATTCAATGTGCATATATTAAGTTTAAAGGAAATAAAATATGTAATTACCAGAAGTAGTTGTTGCTCTGATGAAGGCTAGGAAGTAGTGATTGTAGGAGCACATAAACACAGGTATTCYAGGTGACAGAATCTGTCCACTATGTCGCTTAACTAAAGAGCTGTATTAGTTCTTCGAACTATGACCTGTCTGACTATTTTTAATCAAATTTACAGTACTAGATATACTTTTCCTCTTGTTGAGTGAGTCTAAAATCCAACCACAGAACAATTGTTTGCTTCCATAATAAAACTACCATTAAAATGTACTTATATAAGTGAGAATATTTGTTTTTTTTTTCAGTTCTTTTTTTTTTATTGGATATATTCTTTATTTACATTTCATTTCCCCTTTTCTGGTTTGCCCACCCCCTAGATGTCCCATATGTCTTTCTCCCTCCCCTTGTTTCCCCATTCACCCCTTCCCACATCCCTGTTCTGGTATACCCCTGCACTGCTGCATTGGGCCTTTCCAGAACCTGGGTCCACTTTTTCCTTCTTGTCAGACAGCATTTGATAGGTGGATTGTGTCTATGGTGTTCCAAGATTCTAGGCTAATATCCACTTATCAGTGAGTGCATGCCATGGGTATTCTTNATAAAAATCAATGAAACAAAGAGTTTATTCTTTGAGAAAAATTAATAAGATCAAAAAACCTTCATCCGAATTAGCCAAAAGGCAGAAAGAGAATGTCCAAAATAACCAACCGGAAATGACAAGGGGGACACAGCAATAGACACCAAGGAAAGCCAGTGAATCGTAGGACATACTTCAAACACCCGCACTCCACCAAATTACAAAACCTATAAAGAAAGGGATAACTTTCTCTATAACCACTTACCAAAGTTAAGTCAAGTTTATATAATCAGTTTAAAAGACCTATAGWCCCTATTAAAATAAAAGCAGTCACTAAAAGTCTCCCAAGCAAAAAAACAAACAGCACAGAGTCAGATGGTTTTAGCACAGAATTYCACCAGACTTAAAAAAAAAAAAGTGTTAACACCAATATTCCTCAAATTATTCCACAAAATAGGAACAAAAAGAACACTGCCCATTGACTTTATGAGACCAGTCACCAAAACTACAAACAAAAAAAGAGAATTACAGATCAATTTCTCTTATGAATATAGTTGTAGAAATAATAAAAAATACTTGTAAACTGAATCTAAGACACATCAAAATGAACATCCGCCATTAGCAAGTAGGCTTTATCCCAAAGATGCAGGAATGGTTTACTGTATTAAAATCAATAAATGTAATATACCACATGAAGAAATTGAAAAAAAAAACCCACCATCTAATTAATTAGATGCCCAAAAATCCTTTAACAAAATATATCCTTCATGATAAATGTGCTGTGATTGGGTATATAAAGGACATACCTAAATATAAAAGGCAATTTAAAGCAAGCCCATAGCCAATATCAAATCAGATAGAAATTCAGAACAATTCCACTAAAATAAGGAACAAGCCAGATTGCCTACTCTCTCTTTACCCATTCAATACAGTCAGTACCTTAGCTAGAGCAGTAAGACAACTACGATCAAGTAGATACAAGTTCGAAAGAAGTGAAAGTATTTTTATTTGGAGATATGACAATACACATAAATGACACTAAAATTTCCACCAGGGAACTCATGCTGATATCTACCTTCAGCAAAGTAGCAGGATATAAGATTAACCAAAAATCAGTGGTCCTCCTATATACAAATGGCAAAGGGACTGTGAAAGACATCAGGGAAACAACACTTTCACCATCCCTGACTTCAAGCTGTACTACACAGCCATAGTAATAAAAATCTGCATGAAATTGGCATAAAACCAGATTGATGGACAGAATCAAATAGAAGACCCAGACATAAAACCACACACCAATGGGCACCTGATTTTTGATAAAGAAACCAGAAATACACACTGGGAAAACAAGACAGCATCTTGTTAACAAAACATAAAACTAGATACACTGAACCTGATGATATMAGACACAGTGGGGAAYGGCCTTGAGCGCACAGAAGACACTGATAGCTCAGGCACTAGAATATACAATTAATAAACGGGACCTCATGAAACTGAGAAGCTTTTGTAAGGCAAAGGACACAGTCAATCAAGTAAAGCAGCAGCCTACAGAATCAAAATATTTTTACTAATTCCACATCTGATAGAGGGGTAATATCCAAATTATATGAGGAACTCAAGAAACTAGATTTCAAATAACACAATTTAAAATTGGGGGTACTAATCTAAACAGAGAATTCTCAAAAGAGGAAAATCAAATGGCCAAGAAATATTTAAAGGACTGTTCAAAATCCTTAGTCATCAGGGAAATGCAAATCAATACTATTTTGAGATTCGATCTCACACCTGTCAGAATGGCTAAGTGACAGCTCTTGCTGGCAAGGATGTRGAACAAAGCTAACACAGATCCATTGCTGATGAGAGTGTAATATGYTGTTTCCTCAGAAAGTTGGAATCAAGTTGGGATTCAATCTACCTCAAGACCCAGCTACATATACCCAAAGGATGCTTCATCCTACCACAAGGACACTTGCTAAAGCATGTCCATTACTGCTCTGTTAATAATAGCCAGAAATTGGAAACAACTTAGGTGTCCCCTAAAAGAAGCTGCTAAAATAATTAAAGTAAAATACATAAAAATTGACATCATGAAATTTATAGACAATGGATGGAAGTAGAAAAAACATCATCCTGAATAAGGCAATCCAGACCCGGAAATGTAACTATGGTGTGTGTGTGTGTGTGTGTGTGTGTGTGTGTGTGTGTCCATCCAGAGAGGTTAAGTATAGAGGAAGGGATAAGAAGGGGCATATGCATCTCCCTGGGAGGAAGAAACAGATCTTATGGATGGACCAAGGGTGAGGCAGGATGCAAATGGCAGGAGCAGAGAGCAGGGAGGGGGAGGGAGATAGGGCTGAGGATGGGAATATAGAGAGACAGCTAGAACTGAGGAGCATTTGAAGTATGGTATGGAAACCTACTGCAGGGAAACGCCTTAATATGTGATCCTAACGGGGTCTCCTAATAATGTGGGTGAACAAGTGCCAATTGGCCATCTTATCACTAAAGGCGTCTTCCAGGACTGGGACTAGGTGGCATTCAAATGAACTGTTGGCCAGTGGGGTACAAGAGAYATCCCCAAACAATCCAGGCTGTTGCTAAGACAATGGTTTCCTCTCTGCAAACTGACTGCAGGGCCCCATTGCCAAGGACAACTTCCACCCAACTCAATGAACATGGAGAACTCGAGGTGGAGACTACATGGCACTCTCACCCACATGTTCTAGTGTCTTTGTGGGGGAAGGTACTCTGCAGGCTCCCCAGTGAGAAATGTAAACACTAATCAAGCCACAAAACCTGTGACCTATAATGCCTGCAAGATATACTAGAGCAATGGTAGCAAAGAACTTAGAGGAATAGCCAACCAATGTCTGATTTGACTTAAGGCTACACCCACAAGGTGGAACCCACACGCAACACTGATTGGAATATCAAGAACCAGAGACTAGATAGGAGATATCTAGAACACCAAACACTACTGATSTAAAGAAAAAAGGTAGCAATGAAATAACTCCTAATGATATTCTGCTATACACATAGAATGATACATTATGATCTGAGAGCTTCCCTGACAGAATAAATACAGAGACCCAGAGCCAGGTGCTACAGAGAGAGACTTTAGAACCTGACTCAGGGAACCCTGCAGGAAAGGGGTGGAAAGAATGTAAGGGAGAGGGAAGATGGGTGGATGGGAGATGTGGAGGATCGCAGAACAAGGCCCTTTGAATCCAATGAGCCAGGCTCATATGAACTCACAGAGAATGACGCACCAAGCATGAGGCGGACAGAAAAGGAAGAGGGTCTGGAGAAGAAGAAAARMGGGGGAATTCGAGGAGCAGAGGACGAGGAAACTGTAATTAAGATATACTGTATGACAAAAGAATCTATTTTCAATAAGCAATCAAAATGAGTTCAAATAGACAAAAAAAGAAAAAACCCAAAAAACAGAAACAACCAGACRGATAGACAGACAGACAGACAGACACCAAAAGAGGCAGATTCAATGTTAAAATTTATTGGTCAGATTAGACCCAAGGCATAAAAACAAAGTGTATCTTTAGGTCTCTGTCCTACTGAGTGGAAGTATGGACTATATTAAATGTGAAAACTGTGGTCATCAGAGGTAATATGAACCAGGTAAGAAWAAATCAGATAAATGGTGCCAAGATTCTAGATAACTTTGCTAGTACCATGTAGTTATGTTGGAAAACTCCTTGGATTTCTTTTTTTCAGAGTTTTCAAAATAACTTTTAAGAATGAGAATGAACAGAGAATATAAGCTACAGAAGAATAGAGTATCTCCAAGTTATGAGAATTTTGGTTAGACGCAGAACATAGGTATTGCATGGGTGATCACCCAAGAGACTGTAAGTCTGCTTAAGTGACTACAAGCTTAGGTACAATATCAGAAAAATGAATTATAAGGATTTAGAACCTTTAAATGTTGTGAGAATTAATAAACACAAGATGAAATAGCTTATCAATAGTCAAATAAAGCACCAGGGAACATTTGAGATGTCCTTGAAGAACAGCCATACAACCAATAGGATCTCTGAAGGTGAAAAAAAAGTCCTAAGTAAATACTAGGGTTATCATCAATCAATGTCATTAAAAGAAGGGTTAGAAAACTAAAAGGAAAACTCCGATAAAAATCACACAGGTGAAAAAAAAAGTACAAATTCTCAAGAAAATGTCTAYAAATAAGGTCATTTTCTTTAGAATTAAATCTATTATGTAACAGAATACATGCAATTGACAGCTTGTAATCAAACCCAGCAGCTCTACAGTTTTGGGTAAAAATAATAAAAACATCTAGGAAAACTGATTAAATTAAGAAATAACAGAAGACTTTTTCTTCAAAATAAGTTGACAAAGCAAACGAGATTAAAAAATAGAGCAAAGATGAAGATACATGCTAATTAAATACAATTTATAAACTATTCTAGCTTACTGGTGTTGAAATTAATAGTTGTTTACTTTAAAAGATAATTTTCCAGTTACAGCAGTTGAATAAATTATGCAATACCTCACATAAAGCAATATTGTAGTCATATAAACATTGCCAATGAACCAAGTATCTTAGAAGATGTTAGTCACTTTATCTCTAGCGAAGACAAGAATAAATGTTTCACTGAAGTTCTGAAAAGTCACAGAAAAGGCCCTGTGCAAAAAGCCATCCTATATTCTCCCACTCTTAATTGTAGGAAATGTTTTCTGACATTGTACAAAATTCTGTAGGTCTATACTCAATGAAGCTATTTACTGAAAGCAATACACATTTGATTTTTACAAATGATCTTGTCCAAGACAATTCCAACTCAGTTAACACTTTTTCTCTGAAACCTTYGCTAAGTTTCTACCTAAACCTAATAAGTCCACCTCCAGATTACCCACCGCGATGCTCAGCTCTGCYTGGTGACTGGTGGAGGATCTCCGCCACTAAAACTGTCCTTATTTCTTCCACTTCACGCCAACCTTCACTTCCAGGAAGCTATCACAGTAGTTTTAATACCACAAAGTTAATATTTACTTCTTGATGAAATAAGGTAAAAAGGATAAACTTGCCCCACTGTTTAATTACAGGCACTGTATGAAGAAGCACTGAACTTTAACATAAAGTAAGAGTACTCTTTTCTTTATGAAAAAGTAGTGCCCCTTACTAGGAAAACCAATATATCATGTTCTCTATGCCTCCAAAGACGAGGCATGCGATAACCATCTCAATTTAATGTAATGGTTATTTGTGTCACAAATACTTTCATTTATACAAGCTACATATTACAACCATGTTAAGCACACTAGTAATGCTTCATAAAGCAAATTTAAAATAAAAATTCAGTTATAAATTTAAAGTTATAAATACAAAAGCTGAGAAACTTTAAACATATATCCGTATAGTTAACTATTAGTGCACTGAATAATTAAACACACTAGAGTACATATAGTTTTGTTACTAGCAACACAACAATTAGAAAGGCTTTCTCTCCTGGACTCATTTCCTATCTCTAAAATAAATGGCAAATGATATCTCAAATCCCAATTAACCAAATTACCAAATACACAAACAGCTATTTGAAAATTTAATACTTCTAAACCATCAGCAAAGTCTCTGATGTGGAGTTTTCAGCCAGTGGTAATAAATAATGGTCCTGTGCAAAAAAGGGATAAAATGAGCTACAATTTATANAATATTCTAGGTTATCCCCACCATGCATGTGCTCTCCCTCCCTTACTGCCCAACTCCTCAGCCCCACCAATTCACACACTCTACWTTCAGCCAGAGTCCTAGAGTTGGGAAGGTTTAGGGTTCTGGTTGCTTGGTTTTATTTTGAGGCAGTCTGAGCATTTKAAACAGGCCAGTTGCTTCATCCACCCAAGGATTTTTTGTTTGGGAGGTTCTTTATGTTTCATTTCTCTCAGAATTTTTGCAGAATTTGAGGCAAAGAAGAAATGTAAGTACATGCAATGAATTTCTTTCCAAAAATAAGAAATCTGGATAGTTAATTAAATATCCTTTAGAAGAAAGGAAGGAAACAGAGCCATGGTGGTGGTTCAGCTTTAAACCTAGCATTTGGGGGGGCAGAGGCAAATGAATCTCTGTGAGTTCAAGTCCAACCGGGTCTATAGAACAAGTTCCAGGACAGCAAAGGCTATACAGAGAGACCTTCTCTAGAAGAGAGAAAGGGGAGAGAGAGAGAGAGAGACCCTTTAATCATTCTCTCTCTCTCACTCACTCTCTCTCTCTCTTATGTAAGTTATGAAGGACAGAATTCATATGTTCACATTTATGTGGCAAGAACTTTTCTGATTGAGCCATCTTCACAGGTCATGAAGGTGATCTTTAGGAATAACATATAGAATATGTTATTTGCCTTTTGRATGAAATAGTTGTGTGCAAAAGCTGTTAGGACCTGTTTCAAGAACTGACCCCAGTCTCCATTTCTTCTTGCCAACGTAGTGAACGGATCTAAAATTTGTGTGAGAAGTAACATCTTATGCAAAGTTCTAGAGTTGTGGTAATAAGGCTGGTTAAAGAATAAAAATTTTGAGGTGTAACACCTGCAATCCAGGCACTGAGGAGGTAGAGCCTAGGAGAWCCAGGACAAACTTAAGCTATGTAAGACACTTAAAAGTCTAAAGAAAACCTCAGAACAYAAGATAGTAAAAATACCACTGGACTCTTTTGATCTGCCTATGATAATACATGYAGCTGTTGGGGGCACAGAGGTTYTCGTGCWMACAAATAAAACTAGGGGAACCAGGAATGTTGAACATTCTTTCTTGTCCCTTCAAAGGAAGAAATGTATAAACCTATTTTCTACCCAGAAGGCTGGTGATAGATGTGGTTAATAAACTGGAAGTTTTTTATGCTAACTGTGAGGTGAGGCCACACATGGCTTCCCCAGACTCTTCGTCCCTACACCCTTATCATGAGCATTGCTTCTCAATCAAAAGAACTCATCCTTATTGGAAATGTCACATGTACTTTACAAACAAAAACAGAGGTGGTTAATAGATGAGGTGACCTCTGTGCTATCTGAATGACCACAACCACACCAGATCCTCCCCAGATCCTTAAGATGTCACGTGTACTCAATACATAAAACCCACCTTTTATGAAAGAACTCACAAGTACTTTATGAAGTTATGATGTCATCATACCTTAAGCTTTATTGTGCAGGTTGAGTTTCTTGCCATTAGGAAACTTTTATCTGAAATTGTGCTGTGTTCAAATATGCCTAAAATAATATTCCTGGTGTCAGACTCCAGAAGTCTGACTCATCACCAGCTACTGAGTTATGATGAACCAGACCTTCATATTTCACATAAATGTTTATTCTGCTGCTCGTSGTGGTCACAGARAACCCACACTCMGTTTCTCTAACAATCACTATCACAGCAGTTACAATGCATTCATCTATACTTTTCTTTAAAATGATCCTACCTGAATGTGGCATACTACTCAAACAATGGAGCCCAGAGATGACAGATTGGAACAAAAACACTAAAAGTCAGTATTTGCATTTTAAAAGGCAGGTTGATATTTGCCTGTCAGCTAAACCAGAATCCACKTCACTAAACAGAAAACAGACCAGTRAGTCAACATCAGACTTAAGGTTAAATCAACACAGGTGTGGGCTGAGTGTTGGCCATGGGAAATAGGCCACACCAAATGCTATGGCAAAATAAGATTATCTTCTCACTGTTAGTCCATGTATGAATAGCTGACATCATTAATATAGTGAAAATTAATCACAGAACTACAACATGTCCTATTAGGGATGGATATTAATGAGTTTTCTGAACATAMAATTTAACATGTTACCTTTTGTCCCATTTTAATGTAGCTGTCCAGCAGCCATGGATAAACTGGGTATTCCTGAAACGGAGGCTGGAAATTAAAAAGGATGGACAGGCAAGAGAAGGATGAAACCAAGACAAAAGTTTCTGATCAAGGCTCAAATTTAATTTTCGGCTCTGTGTTTATATAGGGAAAACTCACAGACCCATCATTTGTTTCAGCAGGATAGAGTTCAGTAGGCAGTCAACTTCTCAAAGGAAATTGCAAATGCAGTGAGGCCAGGCATCTCCAGCTAAAACCATGGGGGGGGGGCTTGTTTAGGCTGGGGGAAGGGCACATTTTAATRATATTTATAAATAAACACTAGAACCTGCTGAGAATATCTTGCAATGTCTTCTTTTATTCTCTATAGATTATGTCACCAAAATGAGCTCCTCATATGAAAATCCTTGAAATGAAATGGGGGCTGGAGAGATGGCCAAGCTGTTAAAGACTGAAGCTCCCAAGCAAAAGGAGTAGGTTCAGTTCTCAGCA
>BDUI01012471.1:25702-38007 GCA_002335545.1 Apodemus speciosus
AACAGGGAAGTGGGAAGGGGTGGATGGAGGAAGAGGGGGAAGGAAAAGGGCATGTGGGACCTTTGGGGGGTGGGGAACCAGGAAAAGGGAAATGGAATGTAAATAAAGAATATATCCAATAAAAAAAAAAGAAAAAGTAGGAAGAGAATAAACTATAAGATTAAAAGGGGAAAGGAACAATTTTAATGTTTCCTAAAAACTTTATTTTAATTGAGGTAAGAACACCCTCTCTGTAGGTGATCTGTTTTACAGGAAGTAGATTGCCTACTCTATGAGATAACAAYGTAAGTTGATCACAACCTGTCATCAACCTGGTCTCCATAAAAAGCACCAAGCCAGCCAGTACTACAGTGTGAGACTCTTCCAGGTTTGAAAATAGAAAGAGAAAATATATAAGCAAGATCTGATGAGGAAAACAGAAAGACTCTGAAAATTAAAAGCAAAGGGTAAAATAAACAGGAGACATCATGCTCAGGTTCACAGAGAGCAAGACTTAATATTGTCATGACATGGATCCTTCTCAGCAGGATGTATACCAATTTAACACCAATTAAAATCATGGGAAGAAAGGCTGGATTGGTGGCTTTGTGCGTATGAGCATGTACTGTTCTTACCAAAATTTGGTTCCCAACATCCACTTCAGACAGACCACAGTGCCTCTAAGGTTAGCTATGAGGGACTCTAATGCCAGCTTCCTTGGACACCTGCACTCAAATGCACATACTCACAGAGACACACAGTAATAAATAATAAATCTTTAAAACCATAGAAAATTATTCTATAAATTTAAAGAATGATCCCAAAATTTATAAAGACAGGTTAAAAGAGCTAGGATAGAAAACAAAATATTGAAAGAAAACAAAGTTGGAAGACTGACATGAAAAGATGAAGATTTACTATAAAACTATAGTAATTAAAACAGTGTAGTATGACAAAAGGGCAAATCAATCACTACAATAAAATAGAGAAGCCAGATATAGGCTCATAAAATATAGTTAATTCAACTTTGACAGACAATAATATGGGGGGGGGGAACAAGGGAGAAAAGTCAGTCTTAACCAAAAGAAATATGATGTTGGAACAACTGAATATTCACAACGAAAAATGAACTCTTACAAAATTATATTTTCATAGCTTTAAACATAAAACAAAGAACTTAAAAGAGCCCCTATTAGAAAACACAGGAGATAACTTGGTTGACCTTAGGTATGGCACTGGCTTTCTAGACCTATCAATTAGGCAAAGTCCATTCATTAGGAAATTAGTTGAGGGGACTGGAAAGAGGCATCAGTACTTACGAGCTCTGGCTACTCCTCCAGAGGAGCAAGGTCTGACTCCCCGCTCCCACACACAGTGGCTTACAACTCTGTAATTCCAGTCCTCCTCTGTGCATGCATGTGGTGCACAGACATTCAGGCAGGCAAACCACTTATAAACATATATTTAAAAAAACACCAACAGGTTTTTGTTTTTGTTTTTTTAATTAAGTCAATCTGAACATGGTGGTCTGCAGCCCCAGGTCTGCTTTTCCCTGGGGATATCCAGACACATTGAGCACCAGGCTGGACTAGAAGGAATGAAGCTTAGCCAGGCAGGGGGGTCAGATAGGATCTCAGCTTTTGTGTGTGTGTGTGTGTGTGTGTGTGTGTGTGTGTGTGTGTGTGTGTGTGTNTTTTGTGTGTGTGTGTGTGTGTGTGTGTGTGTGTGTGTGTGTGTGTGTGTGTGTACAGGAGAAACAGCCTTCTCTGGAGATGGTTTTGAGTGAAACAGCTTTCTTTACTGGGGATGAGAGGGATAAGGGCTTTATAAACCTTGGAGAGTGGGTAGGGGTTTTGGGGTGAGTGCGTATCATTATTGGCTGGGACCCAAGGTACTGGGAAGGCCTCATTCGGATGAAGAGGAATTCCAGGTGCTTGCTGGATGTGCCCTAATAAGGAGAGGGGAAGGTCAACCAGAAACCTGACAATCATGCTAGGTGACCACCTCAAGGGCAGCAGAGGTAGGGTCTTAGGGCTCACATGTGCTGAGACATGCAGGCCCAGATCAAGGAGCAAACAGTCCTACGCCTGCCAGTCTCAGGATTTGGGCACGTCTAGACTTCACTCTTGCTCCAGACCAGCTCCCTGATGCATAGCTTTCCAGCCCCACAGAGCTCTACCTGGCTGGTTAATAGTTCCCTTAGAGATGGAAACATTCCATCCAATAAAGGAAAGCTTTCTTAAATAGGAAGGTAAAGAACTAAAATAGCTTCAGTAAGAGCCTGAAACTAATCATATTCCCTAGTCCTTCCCTGCCAGAGTAAGCAATAAAAGCTGCGTCGCCCTCAGACAGAAGGAAGCCAGGCTGTGAAGAAGACTCAGACCAGTGAGGCTGCAAGGAAGACGAGATCACAGAGCTGGAAGAAGCAGCAGAAAGCAGCCAAGCTGCCTGGAAGAGGTTTCCTTCCTAGTGGAGGCACCTGGAGGAAGACTCTCCAGCCTCTTGAGCTACCTTTAGGCTGTCCAGTGTGCTCATGGTTCCCAGCGCTGTCAGCTGTTACCTGTGCTAGGTGTGTTGGGTAGAGTGGGGTAAGCGATACAGTGGTGCAGATGTCTGAGTCACTTCTGCGGCTGTAAGTAACTCCTTACCCATTACCTTTAAGTTACCCTATAGAACACATCAACTTGACTTTGGTGGTATCTTACTTAGGTCTGTCATGGGCTCCCTACTGGAAGAGAAGACACGTGCGGTGCATCTCCCCAGGACAAGTTTTGTCACATAGCACATCCCCTGCAATCCAAGTACCACTGAATGGCAAGTATAGGTCCTGACTCTGTCCTACAATAAATGAAGGAGGAAGGTGGGAAACACAATAGGAAAGAAAGGAGAAAACTATCAAGACACAAAGACACGGGGGAGGGGGTTACCTTAAATATTACAAAGTAGAAGCCAATCCGCAATGGTTATACTACTGCATGGGTCCAATTATATAACATTCTGGAAAGCCTTGATTATAGTGAAGGAGATCAGTGGTTGCCAGAGGACGGGAAAGAGGAAGAGTGATTTCAGGGGAGTTAAAATACTCTTATACCATAATGATGGGTATACATAAAAAAAAATCTATTCATCCAAACCCACAAAAGGTATGATCAAAATACACTATAAAATTCTCAATGAAAGAAAATATATTATTTAAAAAAATAATATCACTCTGGTAAAAGTTACAGATAATGGAGAGGCATGTAGAACAACAGAAACTTGTGCCCACAATCTAAAGCTAATCTAAAGCTCCTCTTTAAAAAAAAATATACCTTTAGGGGCTGGAGAGATGGCTCAGCAGTTATGAGCAGTGGCTATTTTTCCATAGGAACCAGGTTCATTTCCTAGCACCTATGAGACTACTAATAACCATCTGTAACTCCAGTTCCAGGAAGTCTGACCCCTTTTATGTCCTCTTCAGGCACCGCATACACATACATGCAGGCAAAACACCAATACACATAAAGCTTAGTTAACTAACAATTAACTGGTTAAGAAAAACTTCAAGGGACTAGAGAGATGTGCAGTAGATCTCACAGTTCTGATGGTTCAGAACATCTACATATGGACTTCCGACTGTCCATTACTGCAGTTCCAAGGGATCCACACCCTGTTCCGGCCTCTGTCCAGACCTACAAATGACACAGCCTTCACTTATTTTCATTATGTGACGGAAAACTACAATCTGTGAAATAAACATCACCTACATGCTTAAAAATAAGTGTGTATTATCATCACGTTCACTAAAAACATGCAATAATTTTGTTGGAAGTCTTATACAGCTCACCACAATGTCAGTGTTGTAACTGTTTTTCAGTGTATTACAACTGTTTAAATGCAGTTGGTGAATTTGTACGCATATGGGCCAGTCAGATTAGTTTGAGTCCCCCATGCTACAGCTTATGACCATTTTTTTCCCTGCCTTGTTTCACTCACCATGGCTAGCAGCCTGTCTGTTTCACTACAGGAATACTAGTCAGCCTCTCCTAATGGAAAAAAGTTCCAAAAAGCACAGATGTTTGTTTTAAAAGCAGTTATATCCTTGGCCTATCAATGTTGAAAAACAGTAAACGAGTGAACAAGTATCCTCGGAAATAATAGGGCTTTTAAAACAGTTGTCTGGTAAAACAAAGGGCATAGTCATTTCAGCCAAGCCAACAGAATATCCACTTCACAGAGACCAGAAAGTTGCTTTGTTGGTTTGGTTCACATACTTCCAGAGCAGATAGAATGGTAAACTAAGGCTTGTCCTCTCTGAAACTCACACTAGGGTTTAACTTCCATTGGATTAGGAGGGTAGAAACTTCACCTAACTTATGTTTCTATGTTTCAGGGTATTACCATTGGAATGTGACAAAATTCCACAAGATCATCATAGTAGAGTTCCTACAGTTAAATAGAAAAAAGAAAGAAAGGACACATGTTCTCACACGCACACAACCTCTTGCTATTTTGCTGAAACATTTCACTGTCAGCAAAGCCATCAACTAGATGAAGTCTCTCTACCTTGGACCAGAACTGTGAACAAAATCCATACTATGTCATTAGCAATGAAAATAGAATCAAACAAACAAAAAAGCAGAAGGTAGTTTACAAATGTTTGTTTTGGCAAAAGTGCTCAGGCACAAGCTTAACTAACTGGAGAAACACAAAGTCTCTAACATAGATTGATTAGGCCTCTTGAAGGAAGAGGAGCAAAGAATCTCAGGAAAGGGAAATCAGAAAACTTCACAAGAAACTGATTTCTGCTACTACACATTCAAAGTTAAAAACCTTAGAATCTTTGAAATGATTGATTTTCATTCAAATGCAAAAGAACTTCTAATAAATATCCCCTCCCCTCATTCTTAGCCTTSCATTTTCCTCTAAGAATGRTTGGAAGACCACTTGTTTCAGACTTAACTATAGGATTTATTAAAAACAAAATTCAGAGTTGGGAATGATAGCTCATACAATAATCCCAGCATGTGGGAGGCTGAGGCAGGAAAGCAGGGAGTTAAAGGCTAGCCTGAGCTACTGAGTTAAGCACCTGTTTCCAAAAGCAAACAAATAAGCAAAGAWTCTGAAATTTTAGTACTCAATAATGGGATCCAAACACACATGCTTTTATTTAACCAAGAATCGTAGGTATTTTTTTTCTTCTGAATAGCACAGAATTCACTGTATATAAGGCTAGCTTTGGACTCATAGATCCCATGCTGGGATTTGAGGCCCGCACCACCACGCCCAGGCATTCTTAAGGAAACTCAAGTACCCCAACACTCTTCCCAAGTTCACTGGATGTCAGCTTCTCCATGAACTCCCAGTTTACAATCAATTCATTGGTCTGTACTCTTCAAGTGTACTATGTGTGCTTCTCTGACAACACAKTCCACATTATCTCTTCCCAGCACTGCTCCTCACCAACTCTGACTACAGCGAAGCTCTGTCACCCACAATTAACAGCAGCAAATTATTAAACTGCTACATTGACTAAACAAGCCACCAGGGACCTGTAACTCAAAATGCTGCTCTAATAGTGCTACTGTTCTCTCATAAATCAACATTAATGCAAGATTTCCATCAAAACAGAAAGTGGAACAGAATTAGTATACCTACAGTTTGTTTTCTACCAAATATTTTCACAACCTGAAAGCAAATAATTCAGAGAGCTCAGTATTTTTGGTCTACATCACAAACCTATTGCTGTTTGCTCACAATACAAGAACCTGATATACACAGCACATTTCTGAAGTTCGAGGCTACATACCAGATCAGAGAATGAGAGGGCAGAATAAATTTATAAGCAATTAAACACCAGTAAATTCAAAATATCCACTGTGGGGTAGCATTTATAAGACAGTAGTGAAATACCTGGCCTAATGCTAATACACAAGGATTCTCTGACTACCCATATGATATATGTGTGTATGATTATATATGAATGATTTTTTTTTAAAAAAAAGGAACTAAAGTGGCAAGAAAACCATATTAAATCTTTTTTTTTTTACTTATTCACTTTATATCCCGCTCACTGCCCCCTCCCACAATCCTTCCCGTCCCCGCCCCCACGAGCAGGTGGGGCCTCCTGGGTATCCCCCAACCCAGGCACATTAAGTCTCTGTACCAGATTAAATCTTAATCATGTATTTATCACGAAACAAGGTTCTAAGTCTCTGAATGTAAAGAATCAGAAAATGACTAAAAGCCAATTCTACTTTTGTCAGGAATTTAGAACTTTTTGGTGAGAGTTGAGACTCTTACCAAATTCATGGAAGTAAACTAATGAGCAGAATCTGGGTCTTGAGAGTTCACGTCTAGTGAGTGCTCTTCTCACTGTACGGTTCACAACTTAAAAGAAACTGTTAATTCAACCAAGCTCTGCCTAAATTCAGACCATCCTTGCTTTATTTTTTTTAAGAATTCCAAGCACTGACTGCAATTACATACACAAACATCAATTTCATAGAGGTGAACAACTTTAGTAAATAACTCAAAAACAAGACAGATCAATGTCACAATGGAGACAGCTAACTACCAGGCCCCACATTGTGAAATGTCACCATGAGATTAGCTGAAAATATACCTACTTCCTTAGAGCTGCCACAGTGGTTCTGTGGATCTCAGAATACAGAGAACACATTCTAATTTAGCTTCTCTGTGACTATCATGTTAATCATTTTATTTGGACACTAACGTCAACTTTCTAGACAAGACCAAGTTTATTAGACGTCACCATGGGTATATCACTGCCTGCTCCTAGACTCCACAATTCTTCCTTCTG
The DNA here is from genome assembly GCA_002335545.1 of Apodemus speciosus. Taxonomy (NCBI): domain Eukaryota; kingdom Metazoa; phylum Chordata; class Mammalia; order Rodentia; family Muridae; genus Apodemus; species Apodemus speciosus. Next base: position 32,484 of record BDUI01012471.1, read on the forward strand.
TAAAATCTGAAGAGATGGGGAGGCTGCTAGACTTTAATTCCTACCAGTTCTAATGTTCCCTTTCTAATTTCATTATCACAATGAGAACAGAACTCCCTTATGGAGTGTAAGCCATACTGTTCAGAGGTGCAAAACATGAAAGGAAACGTAAGTCACCTAGCAGCATGCAACTGGAACCACGTGAGTTTTTATTCTCCTGTAAATCCTGCTAAAATCGCCATACACAACAGGTAAAACTGGCAATATTTGATCCTGAAAAAAAAGGGGGCGTGGCTAAACTGCTAGCGGCACACGCCTTTGATCCCAGCACTTGGGAGGCAGAGGCAGGCAGATCTCTGATCCACCGGGCAGTGTGGCCTACATAAAAAGCAGCATAGCCAAATGGAGCTCGAACCCAAGGCAGACCTCTCTGCAGGTGGTTTGAAATCTTTCAGAAAGCTTATTGCCTGTTCAACTTTACCCGAACCCTGGGGTCTTGGAAACAGCAAGTGTCTTTTTAAAATCCTTTTATGTTCCAGAAAGAGTTGCGTGCCGTCACCATCCCCTACACAACCGCTTGCCATCCTCCCGTATTCCTACAACAAAGCCAAACTAGATGTTTCAAGATTCCATCCATTTCATAAATTAACTTCTGAACTGTGTGATCAGTCAGCACCCACGGCTTCTTATCTAAAGTTGACTAAGACGTTCTTTGTACAAGTCCCTGAACTTTGTCCTTCTTTAGGCCTAAAACAGCACAGAACTCCCAGAATGACTAGCCTCACAGTAAAACACCCTTTGGTTACTCCTTTCCTCCAACCATCTCACACCACGTTCTTTCTATATTTACTTATTTCTATGAATTCCTTCTCACCTAACCTTTAAGACCCTGGCAAATAATATGACTGATAGTAATTTACAATAGGAAATTACAATTTTTCCTTTCAGGTTAAATCTGTTGGGACTCAACCTGGACACGTTCTTTAAAAGTGATAGATTTTCAGYTCGGCAAGAGTTGAGTGTTAAGAGTTGCCAATTTTGTCTCAAGTGCCTTGGCGTTGCTTGTCTCCAAGGAGACAGACAAGCGGCTGGAAAAGGCGGCAGGGATAGGCGGCGTTGAGCAAGGTCATCTGGGGGCCACCTGGCGCCACGGGCCACAGCGGAGGCAGGGGACTCAGGCTGGGTGCTCGGACCGACCCGGCCCTCTCGCACCGCACAGGGCCCCAGGCGGACTGGAACCCCTGCGGCGGCCGCCCGCGCTCGGGGCAGGTGGGGGTCCCGCCAGCGGATCGTCCCAACGCTCCAGCAGGTTCCATTCCGAGCAGGGACATCAACTGGCTCCTTTCACAGACTGACCTCTCCGCCCTTTCCTCCTGAAGGCTGTCACTCTGGTCCTCACAAGACTCACCATAACGCCAAGAACAGGTCGTGGGACAGACACTCTAGAGTCCCCGGTACCGTAAAGAATCTCCCCTCCAGGTTCTGCAAAACGGATCTCTCTAAACCGCGAGGGAAAAGGTCTTCCGGCTCGGCCGGAAGTCCTGCCCGCATGGGAGAGGAAGTTCCTCCCTCTCCTGACCGCCCGCGACCCCACGCCACGCAGAGAGGAGGAGACGCAAGGCGTCCTCTAAAGCTACTTCCGTGGGTGTGAGGCTAGGGCGCGGGGCGGGGCTGACCTGGAGAACGCAGGGGCGCAGGCGCACAGGTAGGTGGGCGGGGCGGGGCGGGGCGGGGCCGGGGGCGGGGCCGGGGGCGGGGCCCGCGGGATTCCTAGGTAGGTACTGCAATTTTCGCAGGAGCTGGTCTTAGGTCTGTGTGGGAGCAGGGATCAGCTGGGTGGGTGTAAACTTCGCACTCGGTCGGTTCAGTGAAGGTAAAGAACATTCTAGGCTGTATTCATGCTGAGATCACTCAGAAATTGTTTAGCACCCTGGAATCTCAGTAAAAATTCATGCTGTCCAAGCACCCTCCTTTCTTAGGTCAATGGAATGGGACCTTTAGAATTTCTTCAYTCTTCAGAGGATATCTATCAAGAGCAGAGGAACTAAGAAGAAAATTCAGTACGGAMACTTCCTACCTACTTAATACCAATATGAACAAAAAAGGCATTAAATATTCTCATATACATACATATACGTCTATGTTTTATGACACGTACCCCCTTCCAAATCTGTACCAGTGAACTTGCCTTTTGTGAGGAGAGTTAACCATAGAGGCGTTTGAAATAACTACACAGAGCATCTTTGACCCAGAAATTTATCACACAGTTTAACAATCCTTACGGAAACATGCTTATCTTAGTTTCTCCGTGAGATATCTTTTACCATAATGTGGTTTTGTCATGAAGTCAGAACTGAGGAGGGAATTAATCTTCAGCAGTCAAGGCTRTGCAAACTGAAGGGGCTGTGATGTTCAACCTCTAACTGGCCCAAGGACCCTGGGAATCAATTCTGAGCCACCTAAAGAAGTTAGATTGGTGCTATTTGAAAAGGATACAGAGTCAAAGTTTCAAAGTTATGTTGGTTTTTAATGGGGAAGGGGGTTTAGGGTGACAGGTGATAGAGAAATTACAAGAAATGAGAGAAGCTACTCCAAGTCCAATAGCCTTGAGGAGTAGTTTGTGAAACTTGAGTCTGCGGCTGATCAACCCAGGACTTCCCCCAAGGTTTCTGTTTCTGCTTTATTGAGACAAGCCTGCTAACAGACAGGCCCCAGGGCAACTACAGTACAGGAAAGAGTTGACTGCTCCTGTATCTGGGGAAGCCTTTGCTTGCCTTGAGAAAGAAAAGATGGAGAAGGAGAGTGGCTATCAGCCTGTCAGTGACATCACATTCGGGAAAGTCTTGTCTTTCATTTGTGACACAGTGGGCCTTCCGTCTGTCCTAAACCTGGCAGCCGTGTTGAGGATCAGAAAACATCTTCTCCTGTATGACAGTAGGATAGGAATTATTAGCAGGATAGAATCCATTTGTGCCAGAGGAAAAACAAGAAATCAGTTTTTGCTATCCTACCACTTTTAATAGACTGTCAGATTCTATATTCTTATTTTGTATATGGCACATTGATTAACAATCCTTGGTTGAAATCCTTTAATTTCACAAGGTTATCTCTCATACAACCATTTAAAAATTCATTGCAAAAGTAGTATTTTTAATGATTAGATTGTGTATATATTTATGTATACAGCTGCCCCAAATTATTTTTTCTTATTAAAAAATATATTCTATTGATTACCTGTTTTTTTATTTACTCTTTTCTATTAAATGGATAGAGGTCAAAGATTCAGAGAAAGAATTGTGAAAGGGAGAGAGAAGAGTTGTGATGATAAAGATTAAAAGATCTTTTTGGCAAATTAGTTATGAACACAGTCTTGGACAAAAGGCTGCTTACCATTTAAGGTTTGCAATAACTTTTTTTTGCGATAACTTAAAATATCCTCTCTGAGAACTAATCTCAGATATGTATAAATATCAATAGAAAGTTATTTATATGAGCACTCTGACCGGAAACTTCCAATTTTTAAAATCACATTTTAAAACTCTAAACCTTGTCTAACAAAATGTGTTGATTAGTTTTACCTCAAAAAATCTAAACTCTTTTCTCTTTCCTTTACTGAATATGATATGTTTTATTCTGTGGTTTATATTGTTTTACAATTAGTCTGTAGCTATATGGAAAGTTGGGTTTTGTTTCCTTAGATAAATTGTCCTTAAAGTTCTTTATAGGACAGAGTTGAAACAATCGTGTACTGTAACGATAATTTATCTGTCCTGTTCTGCCATATATGGTTAATGGAACATTTTGTAATTGTTCTAAAAAAACTACTAGACTCTATAGTGGAAAATGGTTGCCTTTTAAGTTAGAAGAGGATCAGAGTATGGAACCCTCACGATGGGCTTAATATCCAAGTCAGAAACAAAAGAACTTGCTTCCCCATTGGTTATTCTGCACCATGTGAGAACTCTAATCAGAACCCATTTGCCAACAACAAAGAGGGCCATTTTCACCTCCACCAGTGATAAATACGAGAACTGATTTTGTGGTTTAAATCACCCAGTTTATGGTACTTTTGTTATAGCATCCAAAGTAAAGAATGCAAAATTATGCTCAGTGTAATTGCTTTGACCTAAATAAAAGCCCTACACTCTCAAAAAAAAAAGGGGGGGGGGGATAATTGAGAATGTATCCGTTACCATTCAGCATTCATTTCCTGAAGTGTTCTATAGTAAGGTAATTTTTGAAACAATTATTAAGAAAAAAATTTGTTCATCAATACAGCATCTTAAAGCCTACCTATATTGCTCTTTCCTAATTTGGTAGGAAAAATCTTCCAAAGTTAAACCAGACACATGACCATAATCCCAGGAGTTGGAGGCTAGAGACAGGAGAATTAGGGGTCCAAGGCTAGTTTGGGCTACATAAAAGTCTCAAAAATAAAAATGCACTGCACTCCTTCAATAATTCAGTAGCATTCCTGAGAATCTTTATTAGCATGTTGCTTCCCCTCATTGATTTTAGAAGTTGAATGCAATGACAAATCTTGTACAAGTTGTACAGTGTACATTTTCACAGACTCTGGGGTAAGGAGAGCCAAAGACAAGTGTTCTTCTTCAGGACCTGCCCACCATGCTTTTAAAAAAGATGCAATCTCCCCCTCCCTCCCTCCTTCCCTCTCCCCCCCCCTCACCATCTCTCTCTCTCTCCAGAAAGTAATAACAACTTCGTCTTTGTGTGTGGGTTTTGTTTTATGCATAGGTTCTAGGATTCAAACTCTGAACAGGCAGCTAGTATTTCACTGCCAGAGTTAATCTTCCCATAATGGGATCTTGATGCCATTTGAAACATTTTTATTTCCCCTCCCTCAAGTGCCCCCTGATCCTCCACATATCTCTTCCCACTCATCTTCATGTTCTTTCTCTCTTCCTTTCAACCTAAACCATAATTTTAAGAAAACAGAGCAAAACCACCAAAAAAAAAAAACAACCCAAAATGCAAACAAGCAAATAAACCTAGCAAACTATAACAGGAACCGCCCCCCCCCCCAAAAAAAACACAACAGGACCTCATAAAACTAAAACATTTCTGTGTAGCAAAGGACACCATCAATGTGGCAGCCTATAGAATGAGAGAAAAGATTTACCAATTATACATTTGACAGAGCGCCTTCGTATGTAGAATAAGAAACAAAAACAAGTGGATATCAAGAACACAATCCAGTTAAACACTAAGATGTATAACTAAAAGAGTTCTCAAAAGATGGAACCCAAAGGCAAGAAAATATTCATCTCTTTTTCTTACATATCTCAGGTCTCAGGTCTGTCCAGAGAGTCCACAGTCTACAATGGGCTGACCCCAGCCCCACATCAACTCTTAATTAAGAAAATATTCTACAGACCAGTCTGGTGAAGGCAATTACTTAACTGAGGTTCGCTTGACAACTGAAGCTAACTGTAACACCAACTGAGTCATTTTTCTAGCCATAGCAATGTCTTCTTTGAATACTCTACCTAGATTAAATCCTCAGTCAAACACAACACAACACAAA
>BDUI01012474.1:30978-41525 GCA_002335545.1 Apodemus speciosus
TCTCACAGGCTTGAATTTGTCTGTCCTTGGCATCCTTTTCTTACTTCTTGGTATACAGTATTCTGGGAAAACATACCTTGGACATTTTATCCTGGGGAGTTTAATGTAACCAGCATTAATTGTCAGAAAAACCGCTGTGTTCGGGACACTTGTCAGAGAACAGAGCTATGTACTATGAAGTATCCCTTTGACTAGAATTCACATCCTTGATTCAGGCACTAGTAGCTCAAGTCTGATGCAATGCTGTTTAACCCTTATGGTCCTTGTTATCATTCTAATGTCTAGATGTTCTAACAGGAAACTAGATATTGCAGTCTTCCTCTTCTTCCAGTAAGGCAAGGTGGCATCCCTCAGTCTGAGCAAGAGACAATCTTGGTAAAAGTGCAATTCAGGACCACAGTCATACATGTTGAATCTGAAGCAAATAGCTACAGGTGCTCAGGGAGGCCAGAGATAGAAAGATACTCATGAAAGAGACCAATCATGGAGGCAAGAAAACTTGTGCTTGGCTCAAGGGAAAGGCCTCTGACAGGTATTCTAAATGGATTCTGGGAGAACAAAAAAATGTTTTATTCAGAGTTCAGAGCCAACTATGCAGCTCTTAGTAAAATGTAAGAAATATTTAAAGGTCTTGTCAGCTGGAGGGAAGTAGCCCTAGAGAGAAGGTCTTTCCTTTGGAGCATTTTTCGTGTTTAGAAGGAAACAAGTCCGAGATCAAAGATTACTTTCAGCTAACATGTTGCCTCACTGTTTGGCTGTCCCAAGGACTGGGATATGTGGCAAAGTTTAGGGCATCTTGTGCCAAGTAGAGGGAACTCACCTTTGTTGAATCCGCAAAAGTCGAAGCAGAGTCACTGACCAACCTGCCTCCGTTGCTTACTCTATTGGCCTCTGTTCACAAACTTGCATGCTGTAATTGCCCGCAGTTACATCGAACAGGTAACCTGGAAGGGAAGCTGGGGATGTATGGGAAGACAGCAAAAAGGAGATGGAGACCAAGATAACGCCTGCTATTCAAGGTCTCAAAGTTTAATGAAGAACTGTCAAGATAGATAGATAGATAGATAGATAGATAGATAGATAGATAGATAGATAGATAGATAGATAGATAGATAGNAGATAGATAGATAGATAGATAGATAGATAGATAGATAGATAGATAGATAGATAGATAGATAGATAGATAGGCAGGCAGGCGGGGGGAAAGGCTAGAAGCTTCTCAGCAGAATCAGTTCAGTTGCTCCACAGGTGGCTAGTGTTTCCCAGGAAACTGCAGGTCCTTGAAGAACAATAGGCTTCACCTTTGTCTGAGCACTCCAGCCTAGGTGGAGGGGATTATGGCTCAAGGGCTGGGAGAGGAACTTCACATATGGTCAATATCAAGTTCCTGYCAGGTGGCACGGCACCTCAATAAGGCTCTCTACAGTGTGCCAGTTAAGCCTTAGTTAAATCCTGCTATCTGACTGGATGTTTATGACCCAACAGATTTGATTTTGTGCCAGTCACACACTACTGGCTGCTGAGTAGGCGAAGGAGGCCATGCAGGAGGGAAAACTAGATTGATCTCTTTCCAGATAGGCTTACATGTATCTTGAAGGAGCAAAGATTCTAGACTGTAGGTGACTTGTGTGCTATCTGGAGGTGGCAGGAAAGCAAAGGGCACTAAGATGTGAGCTGCCTGCCACCAGCAAAGAAGTACCTGGGTAGGGGAGGAAACCAGGATGCAATGGAGACAAGAAAGGCTTTAGAGAAACCAGCTCCAGTGTGCTCTTAAACAAAATCCAGGGCTGTGGCAGAAAAGCCTGGCCCAGCCTCTCTGACCCTTTAGATGAGTCCAGTGGGTGAGACCAAGGTGCCACTGCTGTGGTGATCCAGGGGGGGTGCAAGAGCCTGGCCCTCAGGTGGGTGGGAAAGGGGTGTTCCTCTCGGAAGGCTGCCCAGGATACAGGATCCTCATGTGTTCAGGATAGAGTTTGGTAGAAGTCTCTCTGTATCTTACATGTAGGGAGATCAGGACATGATTTGCCCAGGAAATTTTAGATTTTAGTAATAGAAGTATCAGGTTCCAGGCAGCTCCTCAGCCGTGGGCAGCCTGTCATGACATACCATCATGCTAATGTTCTCCACATTCTTTGGAAACAGCTGAATCCATGGGAGAAACACTTGGTGGTTAGTGAGCTTATTAATAATGTGCAGTGTGGGAGAGCTGCCATGCTACGTAGAATCTGTTTCCTGTATGGGGCCACAGGTAGAAACATGTATATGGACCTGTGTCATGTTCATGGATGCACATTCAGGTGTATGCACATTCACATATGTACCTCTGCTTCTCTCATGGGAAGCCAGCACATTACGTGGATTCTGCATCTCCAGGGAACCCCACAGAAAACCCTGAAAGCAAGACATCCTCCTGAATTACAGGAGACAAGGAGACAGTTGCCACGATGATTTTTGCCTATGACATACAGCCCTTCACTGACTTCCATAAGAGGAAAGTTGCTTGTAACCTAATGAGCTCGGTTCCCAAGGAATGTGAGGCACAAGAGATGAACTATAAAATGTCTTTTTCTGTTCTAGGAATTCGAAGCCTATGTCAATGCCTCTGGAGAGCATGGCATCGTGGTTTTCTCTTTGGGCTCCATGGTCTCAGAGATTCCAGAGAAGAAAGCCATGGAAATCGCTGAGGCTTTGGGCAGAATCCCTCAGACGGTAGGATGGTTCTGCATGACTCCTTCATATCTCTTTTTATAGAGCTCTAACTCCAGAGTTAGCAGTCTAAATGCAGAAGTTTGGGGTCTGGAAATCCTCTGACATTCCCCAATGTTGTTGTTGTTGTTAATAGCRTTAGTATTTTATTATTATATTTTGCAGTTTCATTCAGGTACTCCTACAACATCCGTCTACTGGTCTGTCTCACTCAGATTTCTCCTTTACTCTAGGAAACTCCCAAGTATTAGGGAGAAACTGGTTAAAAATAAGCATGATACTGTTTTTTTTTTTTCAATACCAAATGAGGGTGTTTCACTGAAAAGATTTAAGTTTTGTTTGCTCTTGCTTGGTTAGCTCTGCATTCACTTGCTTTGTTAAGAAAGTCTCCCTTTGCAGTGCAGAGAAGTGAAGAGTTTCCCGGTGCCTGGCTTGGTAGCTTCTCACTCTCAATCACCAGGCTTCAGCATCAAGATACAGTGCTGCCTGAGCTCCAGGGACTTCCTATGCACCAGACCTCCCACCATGCTGAGGCCATGGGTGTTCATTCCATATGACTGACCAGACTAGCTAGTACAGCAATTTTTAAAACATCACATGTGTTCTTTTATTAAACCTTGTGCTTTTTGCCCCTGCAAGGTCCTGTGGCGCTACACCGGAACTAGACCATCAAATCTTGCTAAGAACACAATTCTTGTCAAATGGCTACCCCAAAATGATCTGCTTGGTAGGTTTGGGGCATCTGACATGGAGGTCAAATCAGGGTTAAATTAAGAAAATGACGAGCATGAATATTTTTAAATGATTGCTTAGCTTGATTGTGGCCCATACGCATAAGACATAGCATAATCACTCCTCCCCCTCCATTCCCCACCCCGAGTTTCTACAATGGTCACATGTAGAGAACAGTCCCTGGAGTATTCTCAGAATTCATACACTGTGAGGCTGGAGAGCTCAGCGTCCCTGTCTGTTGTACTTCTCAGGTCATCCAAAGGCTCGGGCGTTCATCACACACTCCGGTTCCCATGGTATTTATGAAGGAATATGCAATGGTGTTCCGATGGTAATGATGCCCTTGTTTGGAGATCAGATGGACAACGCAAAGCGCATGGAAACTCGGGGAGCTGGGGTGACCCTGAATGTCCTGGAAATGACTGCAGATGATTTGGAAAATGCCCTTAAAACTGTCATCAATAACAAGAGGTAAGTAATAGAAAAGAAAAAAACAAACAAACAAAACCAAAAAAAAGCAAAAAAAAAAAAAACCCACTTGTATTCATACCTACAGCATTTATAATCAACACAACAACAAATACATAAAAATCTATATTTATGTAAAATAACATGGAAATTATTCCTACTTATAAAATGGCTTTATATTTTATCATAGAATTTGTTAAAAATTATCTTCCCTAGATTTAAAATCTTCAATGAAAAATAATATCACCATAATAGACATCTCATCTCTAAGATCCTACAAAAAGAAAAATGTCCCATCAAAAGATGTGTAGGGGTGGTGCCGGAGAGATGCAGCCCTCTGTGGGTGGGTAAGAGCTCTTGCTGTGTAGGACTGAGGACTGAGAGGACTGAGGACTGAGTCAACCTCCAGCATTTATGTGAGATRCCAGGCCTCAGCACAGTGGAAGGGAGAGGCAGGAGAATTTCTGGGGCTTGCCACCTGCMTAGATCCAGATCTAATGAGAGATTGTTTCAAATAAATAAAGTGAAGCACAACACAGGAGAACATTGTCTTACAGCCTTTGAGTGAATGCACAGACACACGTCTGCACAGACACGGATGTGCGAGCGTGCATGCACGCACACATGCACATACACACACACAGACACATACACACACACCATGAGATCGCTTTTTCTCTACTTGTAACTTAGCATATTACTGTCAAGGTTACTGGAACTATTTTGTTGAAAAGCTCTGGGAAGACCAGCATGGTGACAGACATTTGTAATCTCAGCACTTTGGTGACAGGAGGATTGCTACAAGTTCAAGAAGAGGTCAAGGCCATATATATGTGTGTGTGTGTGTGTGTGTGTGTGTGTGTGTGTGTGTCAAGTTTCTATCTTAAGAGAAAACCAACCAACCAAACACAAACAAAAAACAGCAAAACCTKCAGACAACAATTTAAGAGGTAGGGAGGTGGAACCATGGCTGGGCAGTTGAGACCACTTACTGCACTTCCATACAACCTTACTTATTTCCCAGTTCTAGAGCAACCCAGTGCCCCCTTTTGGCCTCCACGGACACTGCACTTATGTGTCTACACACACATAAAGACACAAACACATTAACACAGTAAAAATAAAACCTTAAAAGCAATACCACAGCATTTTAGAAGAAAGAGTGGCCAGTGGTAGATTTAACCCATAAAAGGCGCGTGGCATACTCACGAGAACATGTATGTAAAAGCGTTTCGGGCACATGCCTTTGCCTGTTTTCTGTTGCAATAATAATCCCCAGAATGCCATGACTTATGAGGGGTGAAAGTTTATTTGCCTCACAGTTCTAGAAGTCGTCATCGGGGAGTCTCCCCGGGGATGCTGCATCGAAGGGTCTCATGCTGCCTCCCCACATGGTAGAAACCTGGAGGTTCAAAGGATGTGTGTATGCAAGAGACAAAACACAATGACGCCCTTGCTTGATCACAGCCTGCTCTCACAGTGACAGGCTCCAACTCTGGGGACAAAGGCCACCATCTCTCATCTCTCTCAATGGCTTCTCACCTCCAAAAGGCCCCACCACCTCTCTGTACCTTCACATTGGGTCCAAAGTTCTCACACATGAGCTTGTGGGCAGCACATTCAAACCACATYACTCCCTCTTCTGTAGTTGATGCCTCTTCAACTTCATTTTACCATAAGGAAGGCATAATATAATCGCCTACAAAGAAATCACTAAAAGAAAAGGAAAAAACAACTTTCTGGTTATATTAGAAACACGCTTCTCTCCTTAGCTGGAGTCAAGCCTAGGGGGAGAAGGGGATGCTGTCTGTTACACGGGCGTTCCAGGAACTAACGATTGCCTTGTGTTCAGCTACAAGGAGAACATCATGCGCCTGTCCAGCCTTCACAAGGACCGTCCTATAGAGCCCCTGGACCTGGCTGTGTTCTGGGTGGAGTACGTGATGAGGCACAAGGGGGCGCCACACCTGCGCCCGGCCGCCCATGACCTCACCTGGTATCAGTACCACTCCTTGGATGTGATCGGCTTCCTCCTGGCCATTGTGTTGACAGTGGTCTTCATTGTCTTTAAATGTTGTGCCTATGGCTGCCGGAAATGCTTTGGGGGAAAGGGGCGAGTGAAGAAATCACACAAATCCAAGACCCATTGAGAAGTGGGGGGGAAGTGAAGGAGAAGTATTAGTCCATTATCCAATCAGTTGAAACTTGGGAATGAGTGTTAAATCCATGTTTTTTATTAGGGAAATAATTCGCCATACATTATACACCCAGAACATTTTTTAAAAAATAAAAACAATCTAATTGCTGGCCACACCCATCAGGGAAGGTACTGGAATATGTGACTTGCTTCTCCAGTATTCTCAGTCTGGACAACTCTTGCCATCTGTTGGTAACTTACAGAAAGTTTGGCACTCTGCCTTCAGTGACAGCCTCACAGTTTCCCCCGCCCCTGTCCGCTGCTAGCTTCCTCCCCTGGATTCTCAGACTGTTGTGGCCTTCCCCAGTGTTAGTCCTTCCTCATTGTGCTTATACATTGTGGGTGGCATGGCCTTTGTACCTTTGGGAGAAAAGATGAAACTGTGACACTGATGGCTCTGTGTTTGAGATAGTAATTACTGCTTGTGTCTGAATTTGATGAAAACCAAAATATGTTCTCAGGCAAGTACATCTTCTTTTGTGTTCCCAAATCAAGAATTTATCAATAAATTCATATAAATTGTATTACTACTCTTCTTTTCATTGGTGTTATATTTATTTGTTGTCAAAGTATATCCTTTAATTGTAAAAGCACTACAGGATCACGATGCAGAACTTGAAAACTAGAACAGAGTCATGCATGTACATGTACCCACAAGAAAAGAACCGGCTGTAATTACAGTGCTCGCTAATAGCCAGGGCTGCTTCCTCGTTGTTTTTTGTTTTTTTTTTTAAAGATTTGTTTATTTATTATACATAAGTACACTGTCACTGTCTTCAGACACCCCAGAACAAGGCCTCAGGTCTCATTACAGATGGTTGTGAGCCACCACATGGATGCTGGGATTTGAACTCAGGACCTTCAGATGAACAGTCAGTGCTCTTGACCCCTGAGCCATCTCTCCAGCCCGCTTCCTAGTTTTGATTCTGAATCTTCCAAAGGTGCATTGGCTGATGGCTTACAGGCTTGCTGATGCTCAGCCCGTGACATCACGGGAAGTTGTGCAACCATTAAGTGGGCATCTAGTGTGAGAAAGTTAGGTCTCTGGGGGTGTTCCTCTGAAGGAGATGTTGGCACGGAGGCACCTTCTCTCTCTGTTCCCTTACTATCATGAAGTAAGCAGCTTCTGAGAGTCTCTCTGAGTATGCTCCTATCTTGCACAGGTCCCAGAACAACACAGCCACATGACCAGGGATGGAAACTTCTAGAGCTAGCCCAAATTAAACCTTTGCTCATGGTTTGCTACACCTCAGGTATTTGTTACAGTAACATAAAGTTTATTAGCATACCTATTGTCTTGACACATACATATAAAACATTACAGATACCCCAGGTATGCCTAAGCATTTTGTAACAATACGGATATTGGTCAGTTTTRCAGTGGTATAATGAAATAACCAAGGCAAGTAACTTACAAAGAGAAAAGGGATTTTTAGCTTATAGACTTAGAGCTTCAAAGGTTAAACTGCATTGGCTCAGTTCTGTGAGGGTAGCAGAAGATGGCATATCAAAAGGGATGAACAAACCATGAATTATATCTTGAACCAGGAAAAGGGAGCTGGGGTATGGGCTATCACAAGCCTTTCTGAGGAAAATCTCTACTGGCCTAAGGACATTTTAATAGGCCCTACCTGAAAAAAGGTTTCACTGCCTCTCAGCACACACTGGAGACCAAGCATTTATCATATGGCTCTTTGGAGGCATTTCAGATTCAAGCTATATATCTTGACCAAAAGTTCCAAGAATTCATGTCCATTTCACAATTCAAAAATGGATTAATGCCAGCCTTTAATCTAGAGAGGCAGAGGCAAGCAGATCTCTGAGTACAAATGCCAGCCTGGTCCACAAAGCAAGTTCCAAGACATTCAGAGCTACACAGAGAAACCCTGTCTGGAAAAACAAAACTAGCAAACAATAATGGATTGATTCTATGTCTAAAGCCAGTCCTAAAATCTATTGTTCTAGCAATGGAAGTCTAAGTCCAAGGTCTCATCAACACCCATGACAGTTGTGAGCCTCTGTAAAAAGAACCAGAAAAATACTAAAGCAAACCGGGAAAAAAAAAAAAAACCCCAAATCATATACAAAATCAGTGGAGGCCAGACATCAAGTAAACACTCCCTGTTCTGAAAGGGAATCATGGAGAAATAAAAAGAGGCATCATCCCCAAACAAGAAAAGAGGAAACATCAAACACCAAAGATCTTTGGTACCTAGGACACACTATGGTGGGATTCGAGCTCCCAAAGAGCATGACCATTGCCCTTCTGTGGCTTCGGAGGTTGCATCCTATGTGYGTGCCCTTTCAAACTGATTTCCACACTTCCTGCATCCTTCCCTCACAGGTGTGGCAGGTTGATGGCCTCTCTTCTGTTTTTGGACATTTATTATAGCTTTGGCTTCTCTTCCTCAGCTTGACCACTCAACACTGCATTGGGTGTGCSAATCTAGCTAGATAGCTCTGCCTGGTTTTCCAGGCTTTGAGATCTGGTGAAAGCCTCCATAACCACATAACTTGTAATTGGCATAATTGTAAAACCAGCATCCAGTGGATGACATTTTGATGAAATGTGAAATGATGGCTGAAACATGCGTAGCCGTGGGAGCAGAAAGTACCTTCGATCTCCTGGAACCGTTGGAAAAGCTTTGAGACAGATTTTATKTGCACAAGTCTTGTGTATGCTGTCTTAACTGCTTTGAATTCATATGTGAAACTGCCCTGGTGTATCCATTTTTTTCTTGTAGTCATCTATTGCCTCCGACTCCTACAATCTTTCTGTTCCCCTGCTTCCACAAACCCTCTGAGTCTTGGAAGGAGGGTGTAGGATATAGSTATCTTTTGAGGCTGAGCATGCTAAAGTCTCTTATTCTCTGCATCTTGATCAGTTGTGGGTMTTTATGCTAGTCATCATCCAYTACCAAAAGAAGCTTCTCTGATGAGGGTTGAGAGATCCACTAATCTATGGGTAGAGCAATGCATCATTAGGAACAAGTTTAATGCAGTGGTCATCTAGTAGAGCAACAGTATTAGGTTCTCTCTTGGAACTATGACCTGTCTAACCATGGGATCTTGAACCTGAAATTAATGCCAAGTATACCAATACTATTGGTATATGTCTAACCAAGGAAGTGTAAGACTCACACAATGAACATGTAATATACTGCAAAGAGAAACTGAAGAAGATATCAAGGGATGAAAAGACTTCTCATGTTCATAGACTGGCATGATTAATATTGAGAAAGCCATTTCACCAAAAGCCATCAATATTCCAATGCAATTCTTCATAGAAATTTAAAAACAAATCTTAAATTTTTACATGGAAACCCAAAACCCATGATAGCTGAAACAATCTTGAACAATAAAAACTCTGGGAAGTATCCACTTCCAGGTTTCAAGTTAATAGCCCAGAGCTGTAGTAATAAAAACAACATGGTCCTAACATTAAAACAGAAACATGAAACAATGGAACAGAATTGAAGACGCAGATATAAGTCCATACACTTAAAGCTACTATATTTTTGACACATAACCCAGCAACACATATTGGAGCAAAGGCAGCACCTTCTACGAATGATCTGGTCAAGCTGGATACTTACATGTAGAAGAATGAAACTAGCTCTGTATGTCCCACCCAGCACAAAATTCAACTCCAGATGAATCAACACAAGACCTGATTAGCCTACTATCTCTAACAGTGTTCTCAAAGTCTCAGTACATACACAGAGCATTATGGGCTCATCTCATAGCATTGTTAAGTCTTCTCGAGCATTCTCTTCCAGATTTTTTCATCAATCAACTCTTACAGTTCTTCCAATGCCTGGAAAGTAACAATTTCACTCTTTTTTTAAAAATATATATTATATATTATTTATTTATTTTTATTTAAATGAACACACTGTTGCTGTCTTCAGACACACACCAGAAGAGTGTGCATCAGATCCGATTACAGATGGTTGTGAGCTACCATGTGGGTGCTGGGAATTGAACTCAGGACCTCTGGAAGAACAGTCAGTGCTCTTAACCATTGAGCCATCTCTCCAGCCCACAATTTCACTCTTGGTACCAGTTTTCTCTCTACATTATCTTCATGTTACTCGTAGGAAGCCCAAGAAGCAATTAACTGATAAATATGAGACTTATATAGCCTATACATTTAGGTTCATTTACTTCCTAGTTAGTACCGAGAAAAGCAAAGCTAGAAATCTTAAAGGAGTTTCAAGACAAAAGAATGGATTGTGTGTGAATCAAACATCATTATCATAATCTGAAAACTTCAAAATAAAAAAGAAATTTCTGCTTGGAAAACCAATATAGCCCACTAATTCCTCACCAGTCTCATTGTCCTAGTGCCCTCTATAATCAATTAAAGGAATTTTGCTTTTTAAAAGTGTGTGTGTGTGTGTGTGTGTGTGTGTGTGTGTGTGTGTGTGTGTGTGTGTGTTAG